>JAODAL010030770.1:0-49444 GCA_025379985.1 Phyllomedusa bahiana
GACTCTATAGAAAGAACGCCCTTTGTCTCCTTAGATATGTAATAAGATCTTTGCTGCTCCTTGACTCTTAGTAAGAACATCCGCGGGTCCCCCTTAGATCTATAGTAAGAACGCCCCCGCTGTCTCCCATGGACTCTATGTTGAACGTCCCGGTCCCCCATAGTCTTTTTAAGAACGTCCCGCTATCTCCCATAGAAAATCTTCGGTCTGTACACAATTATAGTTTCTAGGGGAAAGTGATTTCCCAGATGGATCGGGGTGAGGCATGGATGTCATATATTTGGATTTTTCTAAAGCATTGTATGTTCCCAAAAAAGGTTGGTAAGTAAAAATGAAAATGTTGGATGGGGGACGATGTGTGCAGGGGTAAGCAACTGGCTCAGGATAGAAAAAAAGGGTGGAGTTAAGTACTACTCAGATGGATCACTGTTATAGGGGGTACCAAGGTCTCAGTTTTGGGCCCTATCCTTTTAATTTTTCAAAATGATCTTACACGGGAAATCACGGGTGAATATCGATCTTTGCAGATGAACAAAGCTTGAAAAGGAATCCACACAAAGGGATAAGTTTTTTAAAAAGGGATCTGGAAAATTTGGGAAGGCCGGGGCAAAAGAAGTGGGATGAGGTTTAACATGAAAAATGCAAAGGTTTTGTATGGGGAGGAAAATCCTTTACATGATTACATGTTAAAAAGGAAAAAATGGGAAAAAGTACTGGAGAAGGATTTGGGAATCTGGGGCCCAGTAAACTTAACTGTAGCACCCATTGTGGCAGCCTCTGCCAAAGGAAAAAGGGGTATGGGGGCTTAAAAGGGGCATAGATGCACATGATGGGAAAATTATTCTCCATTATCAGTCATGTCAGACCCACATGGAATATTGTGTACAGTTTTGGGCCCAGTGCACAGGAAAACATTGTAGGCTTGAACGGGACAAGGCGGCAACAAAAATAAAAAAAGGACGGTGGACTACAGTACCCCGAAAGATTAGCAAAATTGGGGGGATTTAGTTTAAAGAAAGACGGCTTCGGGGGACTAATAAAAATTTTTTAAATTATAAGGGCCAATAAGAGATCTCGTTAAATTTTTTTAACCCCGGGGTGTATCTAGAACAGGGGAAACCCTCGTTTGAGGAAAGAAAGTTTACATAAACATAGAAAGGGATTTTTTATGTTAGGCGGTGAGATGTGGAAATCTCTGCCCAAAGGAAAAATTTTCATGGTGAATTCACTAACAGAGTTCAAAAAGGCTTGGGGTAATTTTTTGGAGAGTGATAAAATAGCAAAGTTTTAGTGACCGGATTCTGGAGAAGGGTCGTTGACCGGGGTTTTTTTTTGTTGCCGATTGGAGTAGGAAAGAATTTTTTCCCTAATATGAGGGGCAATTGGTTCTACCTCATGGGGGGGTTTTTCCTTCCACTGGATCAACACTTTAACACTTTAAAACATGGGCTGAACTGGATGGACGTATGTCTTTTTTCGGCCTGGCAAACGATGTAACGTTCCGCCGTCTCCCGTAGACTCTACGGTAAGAACGTCCCGCCGTCTCCCGTAGACTCTACAGTGAGAACGTCCCGTTGCTCCCATAGATTACAGTGAGAAGCCCCCTGTCTCCCCCTGACTCTACAGTGAGAAAGTCCCCCCTGTTCCCCTGACTCTGTAGGAGAAAGTCCCGCTGTGTCCCATGACTCTGTAGTGAGAACTCCCGTGTCTCCCCTAGCTTGTATGAGAAAGTCCCGCTGTCTCCCATAGACTCTGTGTGGAACGTCCCCTGTCTCCTTTGTCTGTGGGAGAACGTCCCGCTGTTCCCCCCGACTTGTGTAGAACGTCCCGCGTCCCCGCTCTGTGTGGAACGTCCCGCTGTCCCCCATAGACTCTGTATTTAGAACGTTCCCGCTGTCCCCCTAACTCTGTAGTGAGAACGCCCCCCGCGTCTCCCTTTGACTTGTGTGAGAACTTTTCCCCGCTGTCCCCCTGGACTCGTGTGAGACGCCCCCGCTGTCTCCCATAGATCTTATGAAAAAGTCCCGCTGTCTCCCATAGATCTGTGGGGGAGAAGTCCCGCTGTTCCCTGATCTGTAGTGAGAAGTCCCGTGTCCCCCATAGATTTGTAGTGAAAAGTCCCGCTGTTCCCATAGACCGTAGTGAAACGCCCCCGCTGTCTCCATAGATTGTGGAGAACGTCCCGCTGTCCCCCATAGACTTGTATAGAAGCCCCGCTTTTCCCCCATGACTCTGTAGTGAGAACTTTCCGCTGTCTCCCAAGACTCTGTAGTGAGAAGTCCCGTGTCTCCCATAGACTCTATGAAAACAAGCCCCGCTTCTCCATAGCTCTGTGAAAACAAGCCCCGTGTTCCTAGACTTTTTTGTGAGAACGCCCCCGCTGTCCCCATAGATCTTAGTGAAAACGCCCCCGCTGTCCCCAAGACTCTATATTTAGAAAGTCCGCTGTCCCCTAGCTCTATAGTGAGAACGTCCCGCGTCTCCCATGACTCTATAGTGGAACGTCCGCTTTTCCCCATAGCTCTATAGTGAGAATCCCGCTGTCTCCCATAGATTATAGAAAGAAGTCCGCTGTCTCCCATAGACTCTATAGTAAGAATTTCCCCCTTCCCCCAAGACTCTAGTAAAACGTCCCGCTGTCTCATGACTCTATGTGAGAAACGTCCGTGTTCCCATAGACTCTATAGTGAGAACGTCCGCTGTCTCCCATAGATTTTTTGTAAGAAGCCCCCGCTGTCTCCCATGATCTTTTGTGAACGCCCCGCTGTCTCCCATAGACTAAGTGAGAACGTCCCGCTGTCTCCATAGCTATAGGGGAAAAACGTCCCGCTGCCCCCATAGACTGGTATAAAAACGCCCCCGCTGTCTCCATTGACTCGGTAGAAAGAACGCCCGCTGCTCCCCATAGACTCGGGTAGTAAGAACGTCCCGCTTTTCCCTTTGACTTTTGAAAAGAACGTCCGCTGTCTCAATAGACTCTATTGTAAAACGTCCGCTGCCCATAGACTCGGTAGTAAGAACGTCCCGCTGTCTCCCTGACTCGGTAGTAAGAAAGTCCGCTGTTCCCATAGACTCGGGTGTAAGAAACGTCCCGCTGTTCCATGACTTATAGTAAGAACGTCCCGCTGTCTCCATAGACTTATAGTAAGGCGTCCCGCTTGTCTCCCAAGATCTATAGTAAGGGTCCCGTGTCTCCCATAGATCTATGTAAAAACGTCCCGCTGTCTCCCTTGATTATAGAAAGAACGTCCGTGTTCCCATAGACTATAGTGAGAACGTCCCGCTGTCTCCCTTAAATATAGGAGAACGCCCCTGTTCCCTTTGGCTCGGTGTAAAACGTCCCGCTGTCTCCCTTGATGGGTGAAAGAAGTCCCGCTGTCTCCCATGATCGGTAGAAGAAGTCCGCTGTCTCCCATAGATCGGTAGTAAGAACTCCCGCTGTCCCCATAGACTCTTTGTAAGAACGTCCCTGTCTCATAGACTCTTTTGTAAAAACGTCCGCTGTCTCCATGTCGGTAGTAAGAACGTCCCGCGTCTCCCTTTTAGACTCGGTAGTAAGAACGTCCGCGTTCCCATAGACTGGTAGTAAGAACGCCCCGCTGTTCCAATGACTCGGTAGTAAAAACGTCCCGCTGTCTCCATAGATCTATAGTAAGGACGTCCGCGTCCCCATAGACTCTATAGTAAGGAAGTCCGCTGTCTCCATAGACCTTTATAGTAAGGAGTCCCGCTGTCTCCCTAGACCTTAGTAAAAACGCCCGCTGTCCCCCCAAAGATTTATAGTAAAACGTCCGTTTGTCTCCAAAATTTGTGAGAACGTCCCGCTGTCTCCCATAGACTATGTGAGAAAGTCCCGCTGTTCCCATAGCTCGGTTTTAAGAGTCCCGCTGTCTCCCAAGACTGGGTTGTAAGAAAGTCCCGCTGTCTCCATGATGGGGTAGTAAAACGTCCGCTGTCTCCATGACTTTTATTGTAGAAGGCCCCCGTCTCCATAGACTTTTTGTAAGACGTCCCGTGTCCCCTAGACTCGGTAGAAAGAACGTCCCGCTTCTCCCATAGATGGGTTTGTAAGAAGTCCCGCTGCTCCATAGATCGGTAGTAGAAGCCCCGCTGTCTCCAAAGACTCTTGTAAGAACGCCCCGTTTCTCCCATGATATGAAAGGACGTCCCGCTGTCTCCCATAGACTCTTAGTAAGGAGTCCCGCGTTCCCGACTCTATGTAAGGGTCCCGCTGTCTCCATGACTCTATGTGAGAAGCCCCCGCTGTCTCCCTTAGACTCTATAGTGAGAACGCCCCGCTTTTCCCCCTAGACTCTTTGGGGAGAACGCCCGCTGTCTCCCATGACTCTATGTGGAAAGCCCTGTCTCCCCTAGATTTAGTGGAACGTCCCGCTGTCTCCCATTACTCTATAGTAACAACGTCCCGCTTTTCCCCCATGCTCTTTGTGAAAAAACGCCCCGCTTTTCCCCCATAGATCTATAGTGAGAAGTCCCGCTGTCTCCATGCTCTATAGTGGAACGTCCCGCTGTTCCATAGATCTAAGTAAGGAGTCCCGCTATCTCCCTTTGACTCTATAGTAAGGCGTCCCGCTGTCCCCCATGACTCTATAGTAAGGCGTCCCGCGTCTCCCATGACTCTTAGTAAGAAGTCCCGTTCCCCCTAGACTTATTGTAAGAAGTCCGGCTTTTCCCATAGTTTAAAAGAAAGAGGTCCCGCTGTCTCCCTTTGACTCTATAGTAAGAATTTCCCCCGCTTTTCCATAGTCTATGTAAGAACTCCCCCCTGTTTTAATGACTCGTAGTGAGAAACGCCCTATTTGTCCCCCATAGACTCTATAGTGAGAAAGTCCCCTGCCCCCCCATAGCTCTTTGTGAAAACGTCCCGCTGTCTCCCATGGGACTCTATAGGGGAAAAACGTCCCGCTGTCTCCCTAGACTCTATGTGAAAAACGCCCCGCTGTCCCCCTTAGACCTATGAAAGGACCCCCGCTTTCCCCCTTTAAAATCTTTAGTAAGGAGTCCGCTGTCTCCCATAGACTCTTAGTAAGGAGTCCCGCTGTTTTCCCATAGACTTATAGTAAAAACGTCCCGTTTTCCCCCATAAAATTATTGTAAGAACGTCCGGTGTCCCCCATAGATTTTTTATTTAAGGCGTCCCCTTCTCCCTTGACTCTATAGAAAGAATTCCTGCTGTCTCCCTAGACCCCTTTAGTAAGAACTTCCCGCTTTTTCCCCTTTTGACTATTGAAAAGAACGTCCCCGTCTACATAGATTGTAGTAAGAAGTCCTTTACTGTCCCCTGTCTATAGTGAGAAAATCCCGCTGTTCCCATGACTCTATAGAAGAACGTCCCGCTGTCTCCCATGACTCTATAGAAAGAATCCCGCTGTCTCCCATAGACTCGGTAGTAAGAAGTCCTGCTTTTCCCTGACTTTTTGTAGAAGTCTGCAGTCTCCATAGTCTATAGTAAGGAAGTCCGCTTTTCCCCCAAAAGTGGGTTTGTAAGAACGTCCGCTTTTCCCCCTTTTTGACTCTATAATGAGAACCCCCGTGTCTCCCATAGACTCGGTGAAAGAACGTCCGCTGTCCCCCATAGCTCTGTAGTGAGAACCCCCGCTTTCCCATAGACTCTGTAGTGGAACGCCCCGCTGTCCCCCGATCTTAGTGGAAGTCCCGCTGTCCCCCATAGCCCTTGTGTGAAAACGTCCCGCTGTCTCCTAGATTGTAGTGAGAAGCCCCCGCTGTCTCCCATAGATCTGTAGTGAGAACGCCCCGCTGTCTCCTGGAACTCTGTAGTAGAACGTCCCGCTGTTCCATAGATCTATAGTAAGAAGTCCCGCTTTTTCCCCAAAGACTCTTAGTAAGAAGTCCCGCTGTCTTCTTAGATCTTAGTAAAAATGCCCGCTGTCCCCCATGACTCAGTAGTAAAACGTCCCCTGTCTCCCATAGATTTTTGTAAAAAAACGTCCTGCGTCTCCCGTAGACTCAATTGTAAGAAACGTCCCGCTGCTAACTGAGGCTTTTTTTCTGCTGTTTTTTTTTTACTGGTCTTTTTTGAAACATGCTCTAAAAAACGCCGAGCCGGGCACAAAATTTACACGGAGTCTTGGAAAGCGGCAGAGGTTTTTTGGCGCGTTTTTGCAGTATTTTTTGCCGCGTTTTGTCAGTGAAAACTCTCCCAGAGACCCCAAATCCCCCCTATAGTGGGTTTTTTAACAAAGGTTATACATATCAAATCGGCCCCCCCCCCCTAAAGTGTCCGAGTGTCTGGTTGTGCCCTATGTATAAAAAAAAAGCTTCGCACATAACGATTTTTGCGCAATCTTTTTTTTTTCGCTAAAAATTTTATTTTTTTTTTAAGATTTTGGCGTAATAAAAATTTCTCGCTTTGGACCTCGCTAAAAAAAAAAGGGTTTTTTTGTTTTTTTACGGATTTTTCCGCCAGAATCCGTTTTTTCTTTTTTTAAGGATTTTGCCGCAGAAACCGTTTTTTTTTTTTTTTGGATTTTTGGCAAAATACTTTTTTTAATTTTTGGCGTAACAAAATTCTTGCTTTTTCCTAAAAAAGTTTTTTTCGGGTTTGGCTGCCAAATTCGTTTTTCTGGTTTTGGCGTAATAAGTTATTGTTTGCCTTTAAAAATGCAAGGTTTTTTTTTTTACGGAATTTGGCGCCAGAATCCGGGGTTTTTGTTTTTTTTTTTATAACGGATTTTGCCGTAAGAATCCGTTTTTTTTTTTTTTTTTATAACGGATTTTGCCGCCAGAATCCGGGTTTTTTTATTTTTTTTATTTTACGGCTTTTGGCTCAAATAAAGTTAACTTCCTTTTGTCTCTATTTTTGTTTTTTTTTTAAATATTTTGTTGGTAAAAAATACGTCTTTTTGCGGGTTTTGGTGCTAAAATAGACTTTAGCACCTTTTAATAGATTTTGGAGCCAATATCCATAAAAACAGATTTTCTGCTACAAAAACGAAATAAGTGCATTAGCGCCAAAATCCGTAAAACGTATTTTAGCGCCAAAATCAGTTTAAAAAAAGTAATTTTGGCGACAAAAGCGAGAGAGCTTTATTAGCAATATAACTTTATTAGCGCCAAAATCCGTAAAACGACTTACAAGATGACATATAAATGCAATAATGTGCTTTATATCCCCTTTTGTAGGGTGGAGTTACATCCAATGGCTTAAATTATGCATACATTAAAAAATAGGCTGTAAGACAAGCAAAAAACGTGTGTAAAAAAAACACCAAAAAACGCAAGCCGTTTTTTCAGCTGCTTTTGACAGGCAGGGGACAGAAAACTCAGTTTCATGAACGTTTTTAGTAATTCGTTTTCAGGTCATTTTTTGTCCACTGCAGTGTAGACATAGCCTAAGGCATGAGAATAGGGGTTAATGGGTGTCTGCTTTGTCTAGGGTTAGGAGGGGGTTAATGCCAGCTCCTGTAATGAGCCAGGTTAGTAAAGGCGTTAATACCATGGTGGTCTAGTGCAGTTGGGGGGTTAATAGCAGCTTCTTTGGGGTAGTGCAGGTGTTAAAAGCTCCTTCTCTAATCATCTACAATAACAAAGAGGTTGCTGCCTGCTTTCCTGTTGATTTAAAGTACTGGGCAGGTTAATGTGCACTTCACTGGCAGACCAGAGTGTTCAAGGGGTTAATAGCTGAATCCCTGCTGGTAGCCAGTGCAGGTGTTAATGCCAGCTTCCCTTATGATGTAAGAGAGTGAAGGAGATCATGCCTGCTTCCATGGTGGTCCAAGTAATGGCTCTGCTAATAGATAGCACCCTGCTGGCCTAGAGGCATGGAGTGGTAAATGGCTGCCTCTCTGAAGGTCGAGGCTGGTTAAGCAATGAATTCCTAAATTAAGTGATCTTACGTACTGTAGGAGTTAATGGCGCCCTCCTTCTTGGTCTAGGTAGGAGGTTTTACCCTCTGCGGGTTTAGGCAGAACAATGCCCGCTTTCATGGTGGCTGAAAATTAGGGCGTTATACCGTGTAAAATGGAGTGGGTTTTCCCCGGCTGAAAATGGGTGGCGTTATACCCGGCTGTCAATGGTAGTGGCGTTATACCCGGCTGTCAATGGTAGTGGCGTTATACCCTGCTGTCAATGGTAGTGGCGTTATACCCGGCTGCAATTGTGGCGTTATACCGCGTAAAAGGGATTGGCTTTATACCCTCGTCAAGGGTGTGGCGTTACCTGCTGTAAAAGGGGTAGTGGGTTAATCCCATTTCCTGGGGTCAAAATTTGGGGAAATTTGCTTCTATAATGGCCATTTAGGTAAAGCATTAAATCGCTACTTCAACGTGGCGAAGTAGGGAGAATTAAAGGGCCCCCCTGCTGGTCTAGAGTATTGAAAACGTTAATGGCGGCTTCCCTGCGGCTGAGTAGTGCGAGGGGAATGACCCCTCTCGAGGTTTGGGGGCATGGGAGTGAATGCATGCTTCCATGTTATAGCGGAGGGGTTAATGGCTCCTTCCCTGGTGGTTCAGTGGTTAATGCTTGCAGAAAAAGTCTGTACAACCTGAGAGGATGATGGGCGATTAAAATCTGAACAAAGGAAACAAGAAAAAATGCTTTTCCATTAACAAACCTCTTTTACCTTTATACCTTCCCCCAAGGTAAACAACCCCTCTGTAAGAGGCAATCAGAAATGTATGGCTTTGTAGGATCAGCAGCAATGACATAGCCCAGGTTCCTGCACGTTCTTCCTGTAGTTTGGACGAAAAGAACACGGGGTTTTGTGCTCTCGCTTTCCCTTTGGGTTCCTCTTTCCTGTAAATTACATTTATTCTTGTTGATCTTTTAAATCATCTCAAAAAAAAAAATGGGCGAAACCATGCAGTGACAAAAAAACGGGAGAAGAGAAAGATCCTTTACTGCATGGCCACAAAATAAAGAAGTGCGCTCAACCCCCATAACCAAAAAGATTTTTTATTTTTATTAAGTATTTTAGACGCCCTTGAATCCGGGGCTGTACATTCGGGGGGTTACATCATTACATAAATCAAAGATTTTCAATGAAAAATGAATAAGACAATTGGGGACGACAGAGGGAAAAGGGCCCTAACCCCGAGGGCTTACAATCTAAAGGAGGGAGAAAAGGGGCAGGAGGTAGGGGGGCATGTCTGGGAGAAAGGGGATGACAAGTTTTAGTGAAGGTTATAGGCAACCCGAAGAAATGGGTTTTTAGGTTGTTTTGAAGGTGGTTTAAAGGGAGGAGAGGGTTATTTGTTGGGGCAGTGAGTTCAAGTGGGGTGAAGCACGGGGAAATCTTGGAGACGGGGTTTTGGTGAGGACGAAAGGGGAGAGCAAGGAGAAGGTCTGGGAAAGGAGCGGAGATGCGTGAGGGGAGTATTTGGGAAAATAGGGAGAGATGTATGGAGGGGAGAGGTCGGGGAGCCTTTTATAATGGAGGCCTTTTTAACAGATTTAAAAAAACCAAGATCCACCACAAACAAAGGGTTTTCTCATACAAGACGCTGCTTTTTTTGTTAAAAATCTTGCAAAAAAACAAGTCACTTTGCAAAATGTGTCCCTTAACAGTGGCCTACCTATTCCCAGATATCCCCTTTGTAAGGCGCAGCCTCCCCCAGGTCACTATTCTACAGACCTTGGAAGTCTCCATAGGCTGCTAGCACTGGGCTATAATTACAGACCCCGTGGAAACTCTCCCATAGGGGGCTAGCACTGGGTTTCTATGCACAGACCTGGCTTCACTGCAGCCTAGTGGAAGCCAGTAAACACGCCCCTGAATTCAAAATGAAACCAAGAAAACATTACTGAGGTAAGATGAATTGATGTAGTGAGATAACCCTTTTAAGTTATCTCCACAACAGGTTTGTAACATGCCCCAAACCTCAGAAATAAGGGCAAACTCCGAGCCAGCTCTGATCTCAGAGTGAGAGATCACTGTGGGGGACATTTATCAATATGGTCTGACCCATAGCCAGTGTAAACCTATGGGCCTCACTTATGAAAACTAAGCGTAAGACTGTGCTTATTGCTCATCAAAACCAATCAGCGCCCATAGCAACCAGAGCGCAGCTTAATTTTTCCAGCAGTAAAAGTAAAGTAACGACTTAGGCTATGTTCACAAGGCAATAATAGCGGGACGTATGTCGCCCACAGTTACGCCGTGTGTGCAGGAGCGGGGGCGGCAGCACAGCGTACACGCACCATGGAGGGAGGAGATGTAATCTATAGTTCTCTATTATAACTGTGGACTACTGTAAATGACTGGGAACGCGTATCTTCGCCCCGGTATTTAGCGCTGTACGGCGTGAAATACGGGGCGAGATCCGTCCCATTTTAAGCCATGTAAAGATATCCTTATACAGAAGCCTATAACTCTGTCATGTTAATTAACCCGCACGATGAATGCCTAAAACCCTCTCCCCGTAAAACAGTCACAGTATTTTGATTTCTGTTCATCCCACAGCTTATAAAACAGAATAAAATGTGATCAAAAAGTCATATAAAAACGCAAAAGTAGTACCGATAAACAAGCAAGCTTATTCCCCATACCCAACACTGTATATGGAAAAATAAAAAAGTTATGGCTATCAGATCACTATGCATGAATATTGTTTTACACAATAAAAACACTTTTTTAAAGTGATACAACATATAAAAAACTATACTGACCAACAGAGTAAAATTAACTTGCCATGTACGCCGCTGTTAAAAATAATAAAAACACTTCTAGATTGCAAATATTTTTGCCCACGTTGTCATCCAAAAACCAGATTTAAAAACGATCAAAATGTCTTGTCCCCCCAAAATGGTATCAATAAGAATATCAACTTAACCAGCAAAAGTAAGCCGCTACACAGCTCCGTACAAAGAAAAAAAAAAAAAGTTATGGCTCTAAGCTATGGCAATGTGAAGAAAGTTTTCTTTTATGGTGGTAACAAGCAGTATAACCAAAAAAATATATTATATATACACAAATTGGGTATCGCTGGAATTGTATCGACCTGCTGAGTAAAGCTAGCACGTCAATTATACCACATGGTGACCGCTGTGAATAAAAAAAAAAAATCCCACATAACCAGGATAATTGTATTTTGTTCTTCTCGCTTCCAAAAAACCTTGATAAAAAGCAAATCAAAGAGAGTCATAGGAACCCCATAATGATACCAATGAAAAAGTCTACTCCATTCCCTGCTGCAAAAACAATTTGACGTTCGTATCGATACCTTAATCATCTCCATACACAGAAAAATAAAGTTATGGCTGTCAGTATATGAACACAAAACACAATTTTTTACAAACGCATTTCCATTATGTAAAAGTAATAAAACATAAAAAACGATATAAAATTTATATCATTGTAATTGTACCGACCCCCATAGTAAAGTTATCCCGTCACTTATAAGCTGTAAAACTGAACCCAAAAAAACTTTGACAGAACTGCTTCCTCTTCCCAACCTCCACCCATTTTCACAGCCAAATGCTAAAAAAAAAAAAACCGTGGAACACCTGTAGGCACAATACACCCCTAGATGAGATCCCTGAGGGGTGTTGAATCCAAAATGAGGTGACTTCTGAAAGGTTTCACCTATTCTGGTACTTTGGAGGCTTTACAGATGCCACAAGGCATCCACCAAAATCTGTGTTCCAAAAGCCAAATAGCGCTCCCTCCCTTGTACGCCCTGCCATGCGCCGAAACAGCAGCTTACACCCACATGTAGGGTATTGCCGAGCTTGGAAGAAATTGTGTAAAGAGATTTTGGGGTGCTTTTTTTTCAAGGACTTCCTTGTGAAAATGCAGCTTTTCAGTTTATCAGCTAACAATTGCAGATTGTTTGGAATTTTTTTAATTTTTTTATTTTCACAGCCTAATGCTAAAAAAAAAAATTTGAGAAACACCTGTGGGGTTGATATGGTCACTGCACCCCTGGGTATATTCCTTAATAAATCCAAACGAGACCTCAAAATGCAGTAGGTGCTTCTCCTATTCCGAGGCTTGTGGTTGAGTGAAATAGCGCACTAGGGCCACAGATCTAGATCTATATCCACCCTATAAACACCAGTAAAGTTGCTTAACCCTCTGATACTTTTTGTTAATACAGTTATATGCTGTCTTCCTCAGTTGGAGAAGGAGTTGTAGATTTTTTTAAATTTATTTATTTTTTACAAGAACAACTTTCGGGGAAAAAAGGATGTAGCATTTACTTTAGAAGGAGAAGTAAAAAATAATTGTACGCTTTTTTGTAGCAGTAGTTATAAAACTTCACATTGCATTAAACATTTGGGCTCACAGAGATAAATGGATGAGGGGCGAGTGATCAGGCAGACAGAGTCGCTGTTCACACCACATGGGTGTACTACAGTTGAGGCATATATGCTCACACTGACAAAGAACCGTCCAGCAGTAAGGGCATGTCCCCACGGCACGGGTTTTCGGCCGCTTTGTCCAGGCTGTTTGCCGTTTTGCAGACCGCCTGAAAAACTGGCCGAAAATGAACACAATGGTGCTTCTATGGAAAACCATGCAGAAGTCCCCACTGGGCAAACGGGTTTTTCCGTCAGCCGATCCGCCCCCAAAAACGTTCAACAAAGCAACAATCTTCGTCCCGTTTTTCAACGGAATCTGTGCTTGTGAATGTGAAGGGGGGAGGGCTTTTCTCCACTCATCACAGAGAAAAGCCGTCCGGGGTAAACCGTCCGATATTTGTCCTCTGCAGTTGGGACGCAGCCTAGGTCTATGTTCACACGGTTTAAAATGGGAATGTATTATCAGGCCGAAATTACGCACCCACGGAAGTGCGCGAATTACGGCTGGAATATGGCCCAGTCATTACGGAAATTCCCCACAGTTCTCATAGAGAACCATGGATACGTCTCCGCTCCCGCGTCCGCTCGGGCAATCCGCCGCGGGGGAGATAAATGACATGTCATTTCTAGCGGCGTATAGTACCGCTAGTAATGATAGTCTAAGGGCCGGTCGAGGTGCCGACCCCCCGCTCCCGTCCACACGGCGTAATTGCGGGGCATAATTACGCCCCGCAAATAAGCAGTGTGAACATAGCCTTAGGCCCCGTTCACACTGCTTATTTGCCGACGGATTGGCGCCATTTCCGCGCCGGATTTGCGCTTCAATACTCGACTATCCGTACGGAGTCATTACGGTAATCCGACTGCTCTCCATAGAGAACAGTGGATTCCGTCGCCTCCTCCCGCTCGCCAATCCGCCGCGGGGGGAGAAAAGTTACAGCAGCATTATTACGGCGCGTGATGCGCCGTAAAATCAAACAATGCGATTTCTGTGCTATTGGGCCTGGAGCCGCGCCCCTTGCCGCTCTCTCGGCCCCCGCCCGCCGTCCCGCCCCTGAAATTCACAGCGGATTTGTGCGCTCTAATACGTCGCACAAACCGTCGGGAAATAACCGAGAGACTAACGGCCTGTAGACTGTCTTGGGTGCCCATAGCAACCAATCAGTGCTAATAGTAACCAATCAAAGCCCATCCCTTTTATTTTAACAGAGGCACTATATGGAAAATGAAAGCTGACCCTCTGATTGGGTTGCTATTGGTCTGATTGGTTTGCTATGGGCAACAGAAGACAGTCTTTTCCTCTAGACAAGTTTCAATACATCAGGCCCGCTGTGTCGGCCACTAGCAGCCCTTTGATCTTTTCAAACCTACTTTTATCACCATATAAGTTACCTAAACCTACCCTGCTTGTCCCCCTCCATTCCAGCCCACACTCCAGATGGCTCCATGGAAGTTGGACCCTTCTCACGCCCTTCAGGCCTACTTCTGGGCAGGTTAAGCTGCACTATACACAGTGGTTCAGGGCTATTTCACCTACTTCCATAGTCCCTGTTCTCTATTAGGGTACGTTCACACAGCGTATTGTATGCGCCATAATACGCCAGGTGCTTTAGAAGTACGAAATCATCCCTGGTGCGTAAACGCTGGGAAGAAGTGACAAATCACTGCTATCACCAGACATTCAATACGCGTCAGGGCAGACGGACGCAATTAATAGCAATACGCCTGTAATTGTGCGGTGCATTTCGGGCGTACTGATTACACGCCGAAATGCACCCCGTAATTATGCTGTGAGAACATACCCTAAAGAGGGGAGCTAAGGCAGTGATGTGGTACCTGAAACAGTTAAGATTTTCGCAAAGCTTCAACTACATTTAAACAAAAGGGTTCCACTTTCCTTTTATACTGTGCCAACTTTGTTTTTTGGGGTTCCAGCTTCATGTAAACTACTACCGAAGGCATCCGACCTCACATCCTATAGAGCTCTGCCATCATAACCAGAGCAATCCTCATTGTAGACAAATTGAATCTGGTTTCCTTTTTACATCCACAAGCATTTGGTTGGGCTTGGACGGTTTTTGGGGAGCATTTTAAAGGGGAAATATTGAAATCATGCTTTTGCTTTAAAACAAACCAAAGCTATTTGTTCTTTAAAAGAAAATATGATACCAAACGGTCCCGAATTGACTTGAAATAAAAAGTGTCAATGCTCACGTTTCCCATTTAAAACCCCGCTAAGGCATTCCACATAATTTTACGGGGGGAACTTATCTCCCCCCCCGGGTTTTTACGAGCGGGAGAGGGGCAAATCCATAGTTCTTATGAGAACGGGATTCCCGTAATGATGGGACGTTTTCCCCCCCCCCTATTTAGGCGCATACGGCCGAAATACGCCCATTTTAACCCCGTGTGAACAAGCCTAAGTCACTATCAAGAATGAATAAATTAAATTGTTAAAAATGAACACCCCACATAGAAATCTATGTGGAATCTGTAAAGGTAAACATGTCTATAGGCTCCTTTGGCATCAAGAGAAGGGCAGAGTAACACTTTAAAGTGATGCTACACCAACACTAAGGCAATGTTCACACGGCTTAAAAAAGGGGTTTTTCGTCCCTAATTAGGCGGAGTGCGCAAAATTAGGGTGAAAGGCCCATTCATTAGTAAACCACAGTTCTCAAAGAAACTATGGTTTACTTCCCCTCTCCCTGCTCGCAAAATCCGCGGGGGGAGATAATGCTGTGAATTACTACGGCTAACCCGCCGCTAGTAATGATAGTCTATGGACCAGCGAGGTGCCGCCCCCCCTCTCACACAGTGTAATTGCGGGGCGAAATACCCCTGCAAAAAGCCAGTAAAAAAGCCTTAGGTCATCCCCCCGGGCTTTTTTTCCATCTTCTTACCCCTTTTCACGCTTCCACCTCCTGTGCAGGTTGTCGTTGGGTCTACAGCAGTAACCGATCTTCCAGCTCTACTAGCTTCTACTTCTAGCTGGGGCCTGGAAACGGGGAATTACGATGAGGGTTGTAAAAAAAACTGCCCAATAGGATTCGGGCTTTAACGAACTAGAAGATGTATTTGTCTTAAAGGGGAAATTTGTACACTGCAAAGACACACTGTTTGCTGCCAACTCTTAGCTTTGATGTAATTACAAAAATGGCCTGCGACCTTTACAACACGGGGCCAGAGAGAACCCTTTTGTGCATCCTACGGATGTTCACCCCAAATTTTTCAGCTCCTTTTTGCGTCGTATTTTTGCCTAACGGGGAAAATGTTTTAAATATGGCAAATAAAATAAATGGGATTTTTTTAAAAACATCCTGGGCTACCACGTGAGAGGTACATACCTTAGTAAAAAAAATTAGAAACAGGAAAAACCCAATGTGGATCAACGGGGATGTAAAAGGAAATAAAAAAAAAAAAAAACGTTCCCCTACAAAACAGGGGGGGCAGTGAAGAGGCACTAAAACTATAGGAAAAAAAAAAGTTGTAAAATAAAGAAAAAGGGGAAGCAAAGCGAGACAAAACGTATCGCCTATAAAAAAAACAACCCCCAAAAATATTTTTTAAAATAAATAGTAAAAAATTAAAACAAAAGTTGTCCTTTAAAAAATACTGAGGGAAACGTAAGGGGCGAGAGAAAAAAGAAAACGATTAAAACACTTTTTTCTCCCTGTATTTACCAGGAGATGATTTTCTTTGAACGGGGGATGAGGTAACCCCAAATTTAAATTTTCTTGTCTTACCCAAAAAAGGGGGCACCCGCTTAAAAAATTTAAAAAAAAAAATCCCCGGGTCCAAGGATACACCCACGTGTCCTAAGGGATTAAGTGATGCAAGATAGGCCCCATTCTTAATATTCATGGACTGCCCTAAAACGGGGTATTCCCAAAGGTTTGGGCGCATACAAATTTTGGGGCCAAAATTAAAAAAGGGGTCAAAAATGATCCGGGAAAATATAGGCCTACGTTTAACCTCTGTTGTATAAAATGTTTGAAAATTTTCTAAGATATCTATCCTGGGTATCTCACGAAAATAAATGTATAACGCCCCTTTCCAGCATGGGTTCCTGAAGGACGGTCCTTCAACAAAATCTCACTTCTTAGGGAAAAGGCTAGACGGGCGGGGAGGGACTGGGTGTCATACCCAATTTTTCTAAAGCATTTTATACGGTGCCCAATAAAAGGGTTTGGGAAATAAAAAAAATGCTTGACTGGGGGGAAAACGTGTCAAGTGGGGTAAGTAAATGGCCACTGATAGAAAAAAAAGGGGATAATTTTAAAGTACAACCCAGACTGGATTGTTACATAGGGAACCCCAAGGGTCTATTGGGCCCATCCCCTTTAACTTTTTTATTTAAAATCTTTCACAAATACCAGTAAATATCGATCTTTTTAGAATACTAACATGTAAAGGAATCAACACAATAGGGACAATTTTATTAAAAGGGGTCTGGGTAAGTTGAGGGCCTGGCAGGAAATGGCAGATGAGATTTAAAACCCGATAAATGCAAGGGTTATGCACAGGAGGAAAAAAAACCCTTACGATTACATGTTAAATGAAAAAAAAGGGTGGGGAAAATGACATGGAGAAGGACTTGGGGAACCTGGTGGACAGTAAACAATTTTAGCAGCCATTCCAGACAGCAGCCCAAGCAAAAAGGATCATGGGGGGCATTAAAAGGGGCATAGATGCACATGATGAGAACTTTTTTCCCCCATTAACAAGTCACGGTTTGACCCCACAGGAATATTGTGACGTTTTGGGGACCAGGCACAGGGAAAAACATTGTAACTTGAAAAAGGGACAAAGGCGGGGGAACAAAAATAATAAAAGGACTGGGGGGGGACTACATACCCCGAAAGATTGGGGAAGATTGGTTTTTTAGTTTTGAAAAAACGGCTTCGGGGACATAATAAATATTTTAAATACATCAAAGTAAATAGAATCTCCCCAAATTTTTTTACCCAGGGGGGTATCTAGAACAAGGGGGGATCCTCTACGTTTGAGGAAAGAAAGTTTCAACATAAACATAAAAGGGATTCTTTTACTGGGAAGAGCAGTGAGACTGTGGGAAATCTCTCCAGAGGGACTTGTCAGGGTGAATTCAATAACGGAAATTTTAAAAAAGGGTTTTGGGTTTCATTTCTGGGGCGTAATAATATAACAATTTTTTTGTTACTAATTTGGAGAGGGGGCAAAGATCCAGGGGTTTTTTCCCAAGCCAGATTGGGGGTCCAAAAAGGAATTTTTTTCCCCAAAATGAGGACAATTGGGGTTCTACCTCAAGGGGGGTTTTTTTTCCTTCCCGGAAACAACACCCTTTGCACAACAGGGTGAACTGGATGGACTCTCGTCTTTTTTTGGCCAATCAACCCCGCAAAATTGCGGGTTAATGAATCCTTTCAATTAGCCGTTTGAAAAAAAGCCCCAGGGTTTTTTAAATTTTTTTTTCCCCTAAAAAAAGACCTAGACCAGAAGGCCCCCCCCCCCCCTGTTTTCTGCTGATAAAACACAGAAGGGGGTGATGTCACCCCCGCTAGCTTTTGGGGTTGGGAGAGAAAAGTTGGGCATTTTCTAAGAAAACTGTGTACACAAAAACAAAAGATACAAACCAAATTTAAATCTGAAAAGGGAATTTTAAAATCAAAACCCGCAATGCATTTGGTAATTGTCTGTATTTAGCTTATGTTTAAAGCTAATCAATGTGGTGAGCATACTCCTTTAATATTCTAAGCCCTTTTACTCTAAATAGCCGGGGCCCCCCGAACCCAAAAAAAAGAAGACCCCCCCACCCATAAAAGCCCCTCCACAGTGGGTTTCTTTCCCCCCACAAACTTTACCCTCATCTTTTTCCCAAACCCCCCTTTTCCCGCCTCCCACTCTGCTGGGTGATAAAAACCAAAAAAAAACCCTTTGAACCCCCCCAATTCCGCCCCCCCCAACCCCCCCTCCCCCACCAAAACCCCCCCCCCAGCCCCCCCCCCGTCCCCCCCCCCCCCAACCCCCCAAAAAAAAAATTTTTCCCCCACCCTTGGCCAACACCCAAAACTAAAGGGAAAATGGGTTCCCCGGCGGGCGATCAGCACATTCACAACCCTCCCCCTTTTTAAAAAGGGGCCCAGAAAAACAACTTTTCAGTCCCCCGGGCCCCACCAAGATCCCCAACTGCTATCGCACACATTTTTCCCCCTCCCCAAAACGGTGGGAAATCACAGGGACTTATCTGTAAAATAAAATTTTCTTCAGGGTTGGCAGGTCACCCCAAATTTTTTTGAAAAACCACCTCCTATTTTTGAAACAGGTCGGGCCCCTTGTAAACCTTTCACTTTTTAACCCTTTTTCTCACCCATACCCCCTAATAGATTGTAAACTCCTTCCGGAGCGGGGTCCTATACCCTTGCCCTCATTTGAAAGTTTTTTTTTAATGTGTAATTCTGTATTTACCCTCAAAATTGGGTAAAGTCCCTGCGGATTATGTTCCCGCTATATAAAAAAAAGTTTATTATTAAACTAAATAAAATTTTGCCCATTCCGGGAAAAATTTATCATCGGGAACCTAGCAGGGGGTGGGTTTTCCCCACCCCTTTCCTCCCCCTTTTGACTTGCTGAAGATTACCACATCTTTGAGAGTAGGGATAGTGATGCTCACCTCATGATGATTAGCGGAGGAGGCCAAATTCAGCGGGGGGAGTAACTCCCTAACCTCGTTATCTATTGATCAAAGCTGAACAATACAGCAGAGGCTCCACTGCCACTTACCTTCTAACCAAGGGGGACCCCAAAAAAAAAAGGGTCCTTTTTGGGACCCAGTGAAACTGTTTGGATATCGTAAATGATGGCGCCGAGAAAAAGGGATCAATTTCCGGGACAGCCTGGGGCGAATTTTTAGGCATTGCTCGGCCCAAAAGATAAACGGTTTAAGATGTTAAAGAAGCAAATGGCGCTAGCAGCATCTACAGATTGTTGCTGTTTTACTAAATTAAAAACTTTTAAATTTGTTTTCTTATGTCCCCCCAAAACACACCCAAAATTGGGCCACATTTGTTTCAGGACCTTTTTTGAAAATTTGACATCAGACTGGCAAGTGGGCGGTCTCCACCACTCAGCGCAGGAACCAAAGTGCTCTAAACAAATCAAACAGATTTGTGGGAAAACCACCCCCCTTTAAAATATAGGAGATCTTTGGGCGATCATGCTGAAAAAAAAGGGGGAAAAATTTTCCACCCGTGCCTTTGGGAAACACCTTGGGCTCAAAACTGGTCACATCTAAAACCCGGGACTACAACACAAAGTATGGTTTATTACTTTGTTTTTTCATTGGGGACAATTTAAGTTGTTTGAGGATTTGGGTTGTTTTCTTTTCTTATTCAAGCGCTCTAAAAAGCAAAAGTAAATAAGCTCGTTTTCACAATTAAATTTTTGGCCGGTTTTGTTTTTATATGGGAAATTCCCCCACAGATAAACCCGATGCCAAGAAACCCAAAATACCCCAAAAAGTCTTTTTTGGAAAGTGCAGTAAAAAAAAAGTCCTGTACGCTGTTTTTGCAGGGCAATCATATTTTGTATATATATATTTATTATATTTTATATATATATTAAATTTTAATAAACTTACATACATATATACACACTCCCCCTTTGTGGGATTGTAAGCCCTCCCCGGGCAGGGTCCCCCTCCCTCTCTTTTTGCCTGTTGTAAGCCCATTTCATTTTATAATTGTACTCGTTTAACATGTTTTTGTAGTAACCCCCCTTCGAATGTACAGCGCCATGGAATCAAGGCGCTTTAAAAAAAATGATATTTTATATATATTTAAAACATTAATAAACATATAATATTTAAACAAATATATATAAAATTATATATAAAACATTTATTATATAACAAAACCACACACACACAAACACCCCAAAACAACACACACAAAAACCCACACTTTTTTTTAATTTTAATAAATTTGTTAAATTTTTAAAATATTTCATCTCCCAGTCAAAAAATGCAAAAGCTCCCACCCTTTTTTCCAAATATCCTTAAAGGGGGTTTTAACGTTACAAAAAACGGCTCTTTTTTGGGGGACTTTTAAAAATAACACTTTTGAAATTTTGCGGCATTACCTCTGTCATTTTGGTTTTACCCAGATTTGAGCATCTCTGAAAAAACTGTTTTTTTATTTTTGCTGTTGCTG
Source organism: Phyllomedusa bahiana (assembly GCA_025379985.1). NCBI lineage: Eukaryota > Metazoa > Chordata > Amphibia > Anura > Hylidae > Phyllomedusa > Phyllomedusa bahiana. The sequence continues at coordinate 20,469 of JAODAL010030770.1, forward strand.
GGTCAGAACGCCCCGGGGCCATTCGGGCCCCTAGACCCCCCCCTGCCTGTGTTGTTGGCGGGTTGACATTTCATTCAGCTTTTTGGGGATACCCCCAAAAAGGAAAAATGCCCCGGCCACCCCCCCCTTTTTGCTTTTGGTTTTGGCTGCTTTAAACTGGGTGTTTATTCCACCCCCCTTGAGCTTTTTAAAATCGATATTTGGAAACCCAAAAGTTGGGGCTCTATACACATCCCCCAGCTCTAGGTCAATGTTCGGGGAAATTTTACTGCCTTTTTAAGGGGCTTTTCCCAAAGAGGTTTATTAACCTCCCCCAAGATCCAGTCCTTAAGCTGCTATTTGGGGAAAAAAAAAGGGCGTTCTGTTCCTCAATAAATAAAGCCCCGCCTCCTTTTGACATAATGACTTTTATTGTATAAAAAAAGTTTCAACACTGTGTCGCATGACTGCTTGTATAAGTTTGCTCGGGTGATCACCCTAAAAAGAAAAGGGTGGGTTTTCAAGTCCCATCAGTATTTGTTTTGTTTTTTTTTTTTTTAAAAATTTTAAAACACATATGAAAAAGATATGAAAATATATGTGTGTAAACATCATAATTTTTTTCCATATACCCACACAAAGCTCCCCTAAAATTTTTTTTTTTGGTTCCCTCCTTGCACCCACCCCAAAAGGCATTTCCCCAAAATCGGTTTACAATGCATATATTCTGGGGGATAAGATATGATATGGGGGGAAAAGCCCTGTATGTGTAAAAATATTTATAGTTTTTAACATATTATTTTAGGTCTTCAACATACTTTAAGAATTTGGGGGGAAAAAAAAAATTCCCCTGTAGGGACTAAACTAAAAACCCCTTCGTTGTAAAACAAAAATCTATTCACTGCCTCCCTGTTTGCACCAAAAAGCCAAAGCATTTTACAATTGGGGAAAGGCCTTCTCTAAAAAGCTATTTGCTTCTCCACATGCCCATTTGACAGGAAGCAGGATCTTAACACTCGGGGTTTTCATTGGGGTGTAAACTAAGACATATGACAGGGCTTGTGGAGTTTGGACCTCAAGGCTGCAGACATAAGCAGGCAGGAGGCTACAGGCTGTTATAAACCCAACAACCTTTTGCACCCCCGTTTAAACCAATGAAGAAAGTAACAGTTCCCTTTTGTGAGGGGCAGACAGCCCCCTGGGAGGAGACACGCCCCTGAAGGGGGGGCAAACCCCTTTGGGGTTTTAAAAACCCAAACTGGAAAATTTAGCTGGACAGCAAAGAGCAGCCCCAAAACCCTAACACCCTTTTAAAATGGGCCCCTTTGATATTTTACATTACGTATGTTTGATCGTGACAAAATTTCAAACCCGATTTACCCTTTTTTTGCATTCGGAAACCAAATAATGTCCCCTTTTGCAGAAAAATTGGGGGAATCCCGCATAGGAATTTTTTTGGGGAAAACAGCCCTAGACTACCCTCAGGGCTTCCAAAAAGCTTTGGGGGCGGGTGAACAAAAATTTTAAAAAATGTACTAAAAAGCTCTGTTTCTATTCCCAAACTGGGGAGGGGGGAAATTTCCCCTTTAGCCTTTCCCCAAGGGGAAATAGCGGGGGGGGGTGCTGCAGTCCTGCAATATAACATTGATTACATTGTGACCTCTTTAGAGTAATTTTGGACCCTTGGGGTTACTTTAGGTGCCAGAAAGGGTTAACTCATTGCTCACGTCCCTTCAAAGCAAACTGATGATATCGTTTAACAAAACACCGGGGCCCCGGGAGGAAGCCCAAACTTTTTTTAGCCCACACAATGCAGGGATTGTTAGGGCAGAATGATATATTTTCCAAAGGGGGGGGGGGAGAGGGGGGAGAATGAGGGAGAGGGGGGAAAAACAAGGTAAACGGTTTATTATTAAAGGACGGGAGCGACAACACATGGAAAAACATAAGGTTTCAATCCACAAAACCCAAAATGCCCCACAAATAAATTAAACACATCATCAACACTTTACTTTTTCTTCATTTTGGGCCCCTTTCCAAATTTAACCCAAACCTACAGGAAAGGATAGGAAAAAAAAAAAAAAAAAAAAAAGTTTTTAATTTCGTAACTTTGTGTATTTTGGGGGAAAATGGGAAAAGGGTGTCCCCTTGTGCCCATGAAAAACTCTTCCCGCCTAACTAAAACTTTGCTAACTTCTCATAAAAGAGGGGTTTAAATTTAAAGTAAAAAAAAAAGAAAAGATCACAAAAAAAAAAACAGCAGTATTCAAGAAAAAAACCCTGGGTTTTGCATTCAATGGTCCCTTTGGGGCAATGTATCTTGAGTTTTTACTTTTAAAACAAAATTTACACCTGCAAACTGCAGCTCCCCTTTCATTGATGGAACACCTCCAGCCAATCATCGGGAAAATTTTTTCTTGAAAAACCCCTTTTATAGTGAGGAAAAATTTTCATTTTTACAGTATTTAACACCTCCTACAGTCAGGCAGGAATTACAAGTATTTTGTGAGGGCAGCAGTGATTTGGGGGTTTCCCTTTTGCCCTCTTTCGTACATGTGGTACTAAAAATGTCCCCGTACTGCTTTACATGTTTAGTCAGGGACATCAGTGTTTTGGGGGTTATTTTGGCCCCTCCACAGACAGTGCAGTTTCTTTCATGTCCCTCTAACCCCTCTTCCATGATTTTTTTCCCCGGTACAAACAAATGACTGGTGGTTCTTTGTATCCTTTTTACATTCAGTGCGGCGCTTTTTATAAATTTGTGCGGGGAAAACGAGGGATTTTTGGGCAGTACAAACCCCCGTAAATAGAAATGTCCTGTTTCTTCCCCATTACCCTGTTTTAGTGAGGTGCATTTCATGATTGGTGGTTAGTAGCCCTTTCTACAGTAAAATGCGGGCTATATAAAAATTTTGCAGTGTAAGCATTTATTTTTTGGCTTGTGCAATCTGTTTCAGTAGAATATTCCTGTACTGCTCTTACATGTATTTGTGAGGGGCATGCATGAATTTGGGGGCTAATACGCCCTCTACATACATGCGGGGAAATTTTTTTGGTTTTATACCTATCTGAGGGTTTTTCAGGAAATTTGGGTCCCAGAAACCCCTCTTACAGTTGGGCTACAAATCCCCGTACTTCTTACCCTATGCCTTTAAAAACAGCCCTTTTTACACCAAAGTGGGGCCCCCTTTTTTTTTTTTGGGACATTGTTTGAATACACAAACCAAAAAAAGCTCCCGTCCCCTATTTTGAAGTGATTTTTTATCTTCCATTATAATTTTTCTTATCCTTCAGAGCCACTTAAAAAACTGCTCTTTCTTGGTTTCCCCTTCACGGACAAAATTTTCAAGGAACCTGTCACTGTGATCATGCTTTCTAATAGGTCATCAGCATGACCCAAAGAATCTCCTGCCCTCAACATAGAAAGTGATTTCCAGCTCATGATCCCTATTCTGTGTTGCGGACAGGAGCGTCTTTGGGTCATGCTGATGAAAAATTAGATCGTTTGATCACAGTGACAGGTGCCCTTTAAGGTGAGGGAATCTTTGAGGCCCCCTTACGCTATGTTCACACGGCTTATTTTGGGAAGTATTTACGGACGTATTTACGTCCGCAAATACGTCCCAAAATACGTTTCAAATAATGAACAATTAGATTAGCATAGATTCCAATGTAAAATACGCCTCGTCATTCACACGAGGCGTATTTTCGCGACGTATTTGCAGGCGTAAATACGTCCGTAAATACGATCATAAAATTAAGTCCCCTGTCACTTATTGAGCCGTATTTTGCAACGTAAATCCCAATAGTAAAGAATGGGGAATGTATTTACGACGCGAAATACGCGCCACACTTTGTGACACGTATTTGAAACGTATTTCGGGACGTATTTGCGGACGTAAATACGTCCGTAAATACGCCCCGAAATAAGCCGTGTGAACATAGCCTTACTGTGGCCGCAGTAAACTACATAACAAATGATAGAAAATCAGGTTTTAGTGAACTCTTAATCGCTTTATTTTTCTACCTTATTAATCCTACACATAAAGGGATGGAGGGTGACAGTAAGCTGCGGGAGCGACAGCCGTTTACCCTAATCTCAGTAGTTACACGTTGGATGCAGCAATATAATCTGGTTTTATGTCACAGATGCAACAGGGCAAGAAATAAGTTACAAAGCGTTTACTCTTCAACCCGATGTTTGAGTTGACGCAGGGAAACGTGAATGTCCTGCTCCGTTTCCCCGGGGTCATCTCTGATGGATCATTGACAGCTTTACGCAGCTTCTCTGCATGACCGAGCTGTGGGAAACAATGTGCCCAGAGCAGCGGGAACGGTGCGCTGTACAGGGCGATTATTCCCCAACATAATGAAGGGATTAGCTCCTGAATAAATGATAGGGAATTCTGTCATTGTAACACAATTATTACATCACTGCTGTAACAATGTGCTGAAGGCAGATGCCAAGTATGCAGAGGATTTGCCAGAGGAGACCATCTTCTCTTTAGTAGCCTGCCCTCCCATCACCACCGTGATCTCTGCGGCTTTTGTTACAATACATCCAAGGGCAAAGGTTAAACCGAAATGAAGTAGTAAGCAGAATTCTAAATGCAGCTCTGGCTGTTAGGAGAACACGGGAGAGATCTTCCCTTTCTGAGCCATTCATTGCCTCCCACCCAGCCAAGCCAGCATCGCTCTGCTCTGTAATGATGAGGGGCAAACACCCCGAAGCGGCTGTACACAGATGGGTGATGCTGGCTTGGCTAAATATCCCTTTTTGCTTTCCAAAGACCCAGTGGGTCAAAATCAAATTGAGGATTTGTTACATCCAATAGAAGCGCTTGAGCTTCTCAGCTCCTTTCCCATAATGCCTTGTGAGAACACAGGAGCAGTAAAGTGACAGTCCAGGAATGGTCCCCCTCGACAACCCCTTGTTCTTAAAAGAGAACCCCTGACAACAGCTGTTGGTAGAACGCCCAGCAATCAGCTGTAATCTGTCAGGGAAGATAGAAGTGTCCAAATCTCCTGCAGTGCCACCACAGGGGAAATCGAGCATTACACCGTTCTCAATGGGTTGTTTGCGTAAAGCATAGACATGCTGGGTCCTCCAGAGGAGATACATTTGGCAGCTTCTCCCTATTCCCCAGTACAGAACCCCATGCTATAACGTACAATGTTAGGGAATTTAGTCAGTAATGGGTTTTCTTAACCAGATATCCGTATTAAATACTATATTCTTCATGCACAGGAAGAAATATTACTGATTCATAGGAAAGCTACAGGATAAATAAGAGAAACAAAGCCTGAACAGATCTTCCTGTTTATGTAACTAAAGGTTAATGAAATGCGCCACAAATTCACCTGAACTGGAGAAATACTGAAACTTTCATGTTATCACCCCCTCTTTGCTCACACCCTATTACTGTCATCTCCCCCCGTAAGACCTCAAATGACCCCAGCGGCAATGCAGGAACTTTTCTTCATGTTACCCCACCTCCTCATCACCTGGTTTCTGTCATCTCTCTTTGAACACCCTCCAGTGACCTCCAGGGGGAAATAAGAGCTTTTCTCCATGTGATCCATCCTCTTACTAATCGCACACTGTTACCATCATCTCCTGTGGCACAGCCTCCAGTGACCCCAGGGGGATACAGGAACTTTTCTTCATGTTACCCCTCTCCTCTTCACACCATTTCTGTCACCTCTCTTTGCACATCCTCCAGTGACCCCAGGGGGACACAGGAACTTTTCTTCATGTGATCCCTTCTCTTATCAAATTGCACCCTGTTACCATCATCTCCCGCGGCACAGCCTCCTGTGACCCCAGGGGGACACAGGAACTTTTCTTCATGTTACTCCTTCTCCTCTTCACACCATTTCGGTCACCTCTCTCTGCACACCCTCCAGCGACCCCAGGGGGACACAGGAACTTTTCTTCATGTTACTCCTCCTCCTCCTCATCACCTGGTTTCTGTCATCTCTCTTTGAACACCCTCCAGTGACTCCAAGGGGAATAAGAGCTTTTCTCCATGTGATCCGTCCTCTTACTAATCGCACCCTGTTACTATCATCTCCTGCGGCACAGCCTTCAGTGAGCCCAGGGGGATACAGGAACTTTTCTTCATCTAATCCGTCCTATTACCAATCACATCCTGTTACTGTCACCTCTCCCTGTACAGCCTCCAGTGACCCCAGGGGAGATACAGGAACTTTTCTTTACATTATCACCCTCTTACCAATTATAGTCCAATATGGTCAACTCCCATTGTACAGTTAGCAAAGATCCAAGCCAATCTTTATGAATTACACTTTGATGCAAAATACCATGAAGATGTGCATGAATGTAAGGCTCTAAGCGGCGTTCTCCCATAAGGCCAGGTGTCTGTTGCCTTCTATATTGGTATGGTGGTGGTAGAAAGTTTATACTTCAGGTTCAATTTTTGTTTGTCAAACGTGTTGAAATGATTCTGACAGGGAAAGGGATACCCATGGATCCTCGCCCTCATCTGTTCATGTAGAAATTGTGCAACAACCAATATGATCTCTTATTCAGTGACCAAAAAGTTGTTCCATCATCGTCACAGGCTGATGTGAGGCAAAGGGGCAGGGACAGGTCACTGTAACATTAGGTAGATTCAGCGCTTATAGGCTGGGTAATACCCAGTCTGGAATGGTGACAGCGGCCAAATGGGTTGTCAGACATAACTAAGAAAATGCTTAATATCTGAATAGATTGAGACAGTTAGAAAAAGACTTAAGCATCTACTGTCCACATGGACGTAAACTGAAATTGCATTTACCCTGTCATACAACAGAGTGTACAGAGGAGGGAATTCCTTACCTTACACTCGCATAATATTTAAAGACCAGTCATCCCTCTTATAAATATTTAGATGGCGGACATTTGTAGCATTTACATGGTTAGAAGAGCTTATAATCCAGTGAAGCTTCAGATAGCTCACCTGCTTAACATTGTTACTTGCAGCTTTCTTCATCTCGTCATGGAGGCCCCTTGACGTCTTCAGATCCTAAGAAAACGAAAAATTGGAGGGATTAATGTACAGATGAGGCCACAGCTCTACAGTAAAGTGCAGAGCTACAAGTCCTGTACTGCTCTTACATGTATTAGTGAGGTGCATGCAGTGTTTGGTTTTCTATAGCGCCTCTCTACAGTACAGTGAGGTACTACATGTCCTGTAATGCTCTTACATGTATTAGTGCAGTGCATGCAGTGATTGGCGGTCTAGTAGCTCCTCTCTACAATACAGTGCGGTACTACATGTCCTGTACCGCTCTTACATGTATTAGTGATGCATGCAGGGATTGGGGGGGGGGGTCTATAGCGCCTCTCTACAGTACATGTGGTACTAAATCTGTTACTACTTACATGTATTGTTATGTTTTGCGATTGGCGTTAGTTCTCTTTACAGTACAGTGCGGTACTATATGTCCTGTACCGCTCTTACATGCATTAGTGAGGTGCATTTAGTGATTGGTAGTTTAGTAATGTCTCTGCAGTACAGTGTTGTAATACATGTCCTGTACTACTCATACATTTATTAGTCAGGGGCATGCAGGGATTGGGGTTAGTAGGCTCTCTACAGTAATTTGCGGTTGACTTACAGGGGTTTGTAACTGTCTTACATGTATTAGTGAGGTGATGCAGTGATTTGAAGTCTAGAGCGCCTCTGCAGTAAGGGGGTGGGTATACAATGTTGTATAATTTGACAATTTTATTAGTGGAAGGTGATGCATGATTGGGTGATCTAGTAGCGCCTCTTTTTTATGTTAATTAGCAGCTCTCTTTCTTACACACGTGGACAAAATTATTTGGTTACCTTCCTTTAAAGAAAAAAGCAAAAAACACAATGGTCACTGAAATAACTAGAAATTGACAAAATAATAAATTAAAATTTACAGAAAACTAATGAAAAGCCAACATTGCTTTTGAAGTGTGATTCAACCAAAAACAAACTAATGAAAGTGGCCTGGACAAAAATGATGGTAGTCTTAAATTAACATATTATTGCACGACCTCTTAGGGCAATCACTGCAAACAACTGATTTCTGTTCTGTACTGTACTTAAGACTTCTGCGTTGCCCACAGGTATTTGGCCTACTCCTAGAGCTCCAGGTGTGAAGGTGTCGTCTCCAGACTCCATGCTTCAGCTCCTTCCACAGATGTTCAATGTGATTGGATCAGATCTCATACAAGCCACTTCAGAATAGTGCAATGCTTTGCTCTTAGCTATTATAGGATGTTTCTGGCTGTGTGTTTTGGGTCATTAGCCTGCTGGAGGAACCATGACCTGTGACCAAGCTTTCTGACACTGGAGAGCACATTTCGCTCCAGAATGCCTTGACAGTCTTGAGATTTCATTGTGCCCTGTACAGATTTAAGACACACTGTGCCAGATGCAGCAGAGCAGCCACAAAACCTAACTGAGCCTCCTATATGCCTCACAGTAGGTACAATGTTCTTTTCTTTGTATCTAAAAAATGGGGGTGATGTACTTTCCAAAAAGCTAGGTGTTTTTTTTTTCCCCTTGTCCCAAAAGACATTCCCAGAAGCTTCTGGTTTGTCAAGGCATTTTTTGGATATTCCAACTCGCCCCCCCCCCCCCCCCACACACACACACAATTTTCTTTCAACAGTGGTTTCTTCCTTGGTAGTCTTCAATTAGTTCCACTTTGGCAAAAACCACGACAGATGGTGCGATCTGACACAGATGTACCTTCACTCTAGAGTTTACCTCTAACCTCTTTGGATGTTCTGGGCTCTTTTGGGGACAATTAGGACTGGCCTGTGAATGGTAACCAATTTTCTTCTTGCAGCCACAACCAGGGAGGCTGGCTACAGTTCCATAAACTTTAAACTTCTGAATATGTCCCAAAACCCGCTTGGGAAATTGGGCCATTTTCCTTTGCCATATTTTTCTTTTTAATCTCCCGAAAAAAAACTCTCTCGTTTGCTTCTTTTGTCCCCTGTTCATGGGACGACCATCTGCAAACAGCTAGTACTACTTTTCGCCCTTTAAACTTGTAAATAATTAGACTGCCTATTTAAAGGTACCTGTGATGCGAACTATAGGACACATCTTCATTTAAAATGTCCCTATGGTCAAATTATTTTCAATCTTTTCTACGGGTGCCATAAATTTTGTCCAGGCAAATTCCATTAGGTATTTTTTATTGAACCACAATTGATACATAATATAGAATTTTCATTAAATTTAAATTTATTATTACTTTTGTCAGTTTCAAGTGATTTTAGTGACTATGGTGGGTTTCTCTTTAATGGAAAAGTACCAGCATATATTATATGTTGAGGGAGCACTCATACAAGGAAAGTTGCATTATTTAAAAAAAAGTTTGAAAGAGACATGGCCTATAATATTTACAGATGGCTGCAATAACTGGGTCTCCAGCCTTTCACTCTGTGAATTCTGCCTATTTTTTTCCCCCCAAGAATAGCTTCTATCCTGGAATAGTTTTATGACATTTAACAAGACACCAGTCTTCCAAAAACTTAAATTCTGCATCATATAAACATGTTGCGGAGGTCACCTGGGTATTTTTGGAAAATGTCTGTTCTTCTGCGTTACCTACCTACCTTGATGCTTTCCCACAAATACCATTTTGGCCTTTAATAGTGGAATCATAAACAAGGACCAAACCCGATTCATTCCTAGAAATGTCTTGCATACGTTGGGGACTAATGGTGGCACAAACACACTCCTAAAGGAGAAGCCTCCTTACCTTCAAGAAGAACTTGGAAATGTCAAAGAGACGTTGGCTGCAGGCCGCAAAGCACGGGTGTCCCTCCTGAACACCATGTTTGAGAAGAGTTTTACAAACCACCTCCCTCAGCATCTGCGAAAGTAAAATATGGATACTGCGGTTATGTTATAAGCGTGGAATATGAATATCCAGAGACTCCGCTGCTGTAAAGGGTAAATGACACACAATCCGCACAATTATTTTCTAGATAAATATACCTGTAATCTTTCTATGATTGCAGCCTATTTTGTTAAAAATGCCATCCCCTCCCAAAACCAACAATAAGCTTTTCTCAAATCTGTCTTGGCAAATTAAGGGGTTACCTAAATTTTTACAGGGACCAGATTTTAGTTTCACTTTGCCAGCATAGATCCTTATCTAGCGGGTTTCCCTTTTCGTGGGAGTCCCAAATGTGCAGGGGGGGCGAGGAAAGTGCTTGTACAGGGTAATCAGAGTCTCTCACTACAAACAGTGCAGCAGGCACAGCACATAGAGGACATATGTCTGACAGGGTTTACCAGTTGCTAGAGCCTCCCCCCCTAGCCACGGCATCAAATTATACTGTGCTGGTTTTAAACATGATGTAGACTTAGGGTATTTTCAAGGCTTATTTTAGGGGGATTTACGGACGTATTTACGTCCAAAATCGTCCCGAAATACTTTTAAAACGGGTCACAAAGTGTGGCTGTATTTCGCGTTTTAAATACAATCCCCCTTCTTCTATAGGGATTTTTTCGTTGCGAAATAAAGCCCAATAAATGCAGGGGGGCTTAATTTGGATCGTATTTATGGACTATTTACGCCCGCAAATACGTCACGAAAATTGCCTCGTGGAACGACGAGGGTTTTTACACTGGGGAAACAAAGCTAATCTAAAGTTTTTATTTGAAACGATTTCGGGCGTATTTGCGGAGTAAATAGTCTGTAAATATGGCCCCAAAAAAAGCCTGTGAACATAGAAAAAGGTCCTGCTGCACAGTGTACCTGCCACCAGAAGCAGTTACTTTCAAACAGCTGTCAACATAGTGATCCATCAAGCTGTCCGGTGCGAATTTGGGTTGACTTCAGTTCTGTCTTAAAGGACCAGCGTTTTTTTAAAAAAACTGAAAGACAGGTGAAATGCTTTGATTTTCCTAATGAAGTGTATTTGAGAAAGTGTTTGTATTTAAGTCTGCTGTTGATTCATGAGGTTTCCCTGGAGGCGACAGGTCCTCTACAAAGAAGCAGTTCTAGAAAATGCATCTACAAATAACTGCAAAAAAAATTGGGATATTTTGAAAACTCTAATTCCCAAATTGACTCATAGGGGTGTTCAGAGTTGGAAATGCTCATTTGTCTGTTGGGTTATTTAAAAAAAAAAAAAAAAAAAAGTTCATACTTACCTCCTGGACACTACTGTTTAGTCCCCGCGGCCAGTCCGTTCATCCGGAGAGTAGCTGTGAACATTCATCGTTTATGTGACAGGTGAAGCCAGTCACAGGTCATAGCAGTCACATGCATGCAACGTTGTGGCCTGTGATAGGCTGCATCTGTCATATAAACGATGACCGTTCACTTTTACTGCCGGGATGAACGGACCGGCCACGAGAACTAACCGGAAGCCTCTGGAAGGTGTTTGAACCTTTTCTTGGTTTTCATGCCCTGACAGACTAGCTTTTACAAATCTCAGGACACACCTTTAAGCTAGAATAAGTATAAGAGGATCACAGACTCCAGATCTATAAAATTATTGGAGAGATTTGTGTGCGAAATAGTAGCAAGCTTTCTTCATGCACCATGGTTTGTGACTTAATCAGTTTATACCAGATATGGTGTAAATCGTGCTCAAGGAGTATTCTCACCACATTAGATTTAACCCCTTAATTACCAAACTATTTCTTCATTCATCATTGCATTACAAGAGCCATTTTTTTTTTTTGCGTTTCTGTTGATGCAGCTCTACGACAGCTTTTTAAAAAAAAATTTTTATTTGTTTTATACAAATTTTAGGCCATGTTCACATGGCTTAATTGCAGAAAGTATTTCGCCCCGCAATTAAGCCGTGTGTACGGGGGGCGAGGCGGGGCCGGCAGCTCGCCAGCCCCATAGACATGCATTATCCACGGCGCGGATACGCCGTGAATAAGTAGCATGTCGCTTCTCTCCCCGCTCGCCGTATTGTGTGAGCAGGGAGAGGAGCCCCCCCTTATTCGTCACTCCATAGATATTTGTTTCCCACATCTACATGGTGCCTCTCCCTAATAAGGAACGTTACACTCATTACTATTTATAAAGCACCAGCATATTCCACAATACTATAGAGAGACTAACTTACTCTCCAAATTCCAACACTGTAAAAACCTCAAACACTAAAGTTGGCTAGCTACCAGTATGGAGCGTGGGAAGAAACTCACACAAACATGGGAGAACAAACTCTATGCAAGTGTTGCCCATAGTCAGATTCTGACCCAGGGCTCCAGAGCTATACGGTAACAGTGCTGACCACTGTGCCGCCATGTCGTAGATCAATATAAGAAGCAGACACCAGCCTTCTACATAAGGGAATTCTGGAGTAATCCCGCTACATAGGACCTTACCAGTAGATGCTGTGTCGGTAAGGGGTTAGAGTGCACCAATAGAAGGGGAAAGGATCTCTCCTTAAGGAGAGCCACCAATAAATTGGACGGTGTGAGGATTTACTCGCCTATCAGACCTCACTGACTGTTTTGCATAAAGCAAAGGCTTATGGGACAAGAGCTGAGGATTTACTCACCTATCAGTCCTCACTACATTGTGAATTTCGGAAAACTACATCCAATAGTCTGTGCTGTGGAGTTCCTCGGCTCTTTTCCCATAAGCCTTTGCTTTATGCAAAACAGTCAGTGAGGTCTGAGAGGCGAGTAAATCCTCACACCGTCCAATTTATTGGTGGCTCTCCCCAAGGAGAGATCCTTTCTCCTTCTAAGCCACTTTCGCCTCTCACCCAGCCAAACCAGTAAGTTCTACGCTGCACCGACGATGGGCAAAAACCCCGAAACAGCTGTCTGCATCTGAACTTAACTGGTTTGGCTCAAATCCTTTTCACTTTGCAAAGCTCCTGCGAGCTACATTGTGAATTGAGGATAACTACATCCAATAGAGTGCGCTGTGGAGCTCCTCAGCTCTTGTCCACCTAAGGCCATGTTCACACGGCTTAAAACTGGATGTATTTCAGTCCGTAATTACGCGCCGGAGTGCGCAAATTACGGGCTGAAAACGGCCCATTCATTACGGTAATCCACAGTTCTCTATGAGAACTGTGGATTAAGTCTCCTCTTCCTGCTCGGCGAATCCACCGCGGGGGGAGATAAGTGACATGTGAATTACCAGCGGCGTATACGCGCCGCTGGCAATGCAAGTCAATGGGCCGGCGAGGTGCCGGCCCCCCGCCCCACGGCGTAACTGCAGGGCGTAATTACGTCTCGCAATTAAGCCGTAATTACATCCCGCAGTTAAGCCGTGTGAACCTAGCCTAATAGGCTGAGTGCTGGAGGACACACATGCTCAGTCACTCTCTCCACAACCAGATCTCTACACAGTGATGCACTCTTTACTGCCATCAGAAATTGCTCCTTGTCAGAGCATGTGTAGTAGCACGACAGTGAAGTTGGAAAGGAATATCTGGTCAGCTGTCAAAGGAGGAAGGAGACCGATTCCATCCAGAGCTGTCCCCTGCAGCGCCAAGGGCTACCCATAGAAGCAAGAGATGGAAAACATTCATTATGCAAGAAACACAATTTACAGTGAAAGGATTCATGTGATAATCCCTCTAGGACCGTAATACACAGCACCTGTTGCACTGGTACATTGTGCAGAGCCATCTATCAACCGTGTGAATGCAGCCTCCTATACAGGATCACAGAACTAAGCCCATTGTTATCTATTGATCCAGAAGAAGTGCTGGTAACTGGGTCAGTTATAACGAAGGGACTATCGGGGTCCACAAAAACACAAGACACTTACCGATTGGAGCCTTGTACTTTTCCAAACATTTCCTTGACAAACTATGCAAGCACTTTATATATTCACTTAAAGGGGTTTTGCCACGATCTCACTTCATCCCTCCTGCATCAAGCTCTTCAGCTCTGTGTGCTCAGCAGGGGGCGTGTGTGATTTGTTTGAATTGCCTATTATGTGACCCAGCAGGATGACATCACCAGGCCTTTCCTCTCTCTAGTCAAAGAAAGGCCTGTTTGCACATATTGCTGTGTAGCTCAGAGGTAAATGTTTTGCTTCACAGCACAAGGGTCCTCGGTTCAAATCCCTGCAGGAACCAAACCTGTGGATATTTTCTCTCTTTATCAATGCACATATCTCATTGAGGTTTCTTGTTCTTATTTATTTGCACTGTTCGACTAATTACTCAGGAGTAAAGAGGACAGGAGTAGAATGACAGCACCTGGGGTTTGAACACCCAGTAGCTGCCTGAGAGGAGAAGTGATGTCTGAGCATGTGCGGCCAGGAGTGAGGAGCTCTCCTCACTGGCCGTATCCCCTGGAGACGAGCTGTAAACAATGGATCACTAAAGGAGCAGCTAAAACAAAAACGGTCCAGAATTTTTAATAATGATGAAAGGTGAAATGTTTATTATTTAATTTGCAAGCTTCCCCACGTCAATTTTACTTCGTGGCAAAACCTCTTTAATACAAAATTATTGTAATTCAAATGAAACCTAAAATAGCACCTAATTCACACCTGAAGAGAGTTGCTTATGTCCAGAGAGGTCCATAAAGGGAACCTGTCACATAGATTATGCCCCCCTTGCTGAGGACACCACAAGCTAGTGTCAGACCTGCTGTTTCCAGCGCTGTGTCCCTTATTCTGTAACATGTTGGAGTTTTCGAGTATTTAGTGGTTAAATCTGCAGTCTTCAGCCAGAAAAGAGTCAGTCAGTTTTTTTCAAACCCCGCCCATCTGAGGCTAGCCCCGCCCACTTCTACTGATAAACCTATTTACTTTGAATGGTAGAACATTGAATAACTGTCAGGGGCGGGGCACCCTTTTTGGGGGGCGGGGCTAACACGGCCATGAAAAACCATTTAGGGGAAAAATACCAAAACTCCAGCTCTTACAGAAAAAGGGGACACAGCGCGGGAAACACAGGCCTGACACGGGCTGTGCTGTCCTCACAAGGGACAAAACCCATTGACGGTTCTTTTTAAAACCTTTTTGGTCCGGTGAGTATTTGGACAGTATTTTACACAAGAACATGAGGATTTTTAACTCCATTTTCATTTTTTGCAACATTTTTCCGTTGTAATTTGACATGGTTTGTGGATATCACTTTTCCATCATTGAGCACTTTTTTTGCACACAGCTTTCTGGTTGTTTTTCATACCACCCCATAAACTTCAATAGTAAATTTTCCACTGTTTGCTGAGTGAAATACAGCGGGGATCATGTTCTAAATTCTTTTAACCCTTTGTGTTTTTTTGGGGCTGACGTTCATTTTTTCCTCCAGCCTTCCAAGACCACAACTTTTTTACTTTTCCACCTACCAAACGAAGGCTTTTATTTTGTGGGACAAGATGTACTTTACAACGGTGTCATTCACTGGCCATAAATATACGGAACCACCCCCCAAAAAAATTCCAATTTTGGGGAAAATGAAAAAAAAAAAATACTTGCCCATGTTTGCAGGGGTTTTTTTTTTTTAGGCTTCACCCCCGGGATAATGTGTTTCTCTGTATTCTGAAGGTTGATATGATTCCGACACCCTACGTGTTTCGTTATGTTATAGTACTGTAAAAAATCCAAACAATTTTGACATTTGCCCCGGGGGCCCATTTTTCTGTTTAAAACCAATAACATCTATGGGCTTGAGTGAGGGGCATTTTTTGCGGGCTGAAATTAACGTTTTTTTTGCAACATTTGGGGAAAACAGGAGACTTTTTTGATCACTTTTATTCCGATTTTTAGGGGTCATGAAAAAGACAAAAAAAAATAAAGTTAGCATTTGGAATTTTTTTTTCTGCTGTGGGGTTTTTGTGATGGGAAAAATGAGGTTATATTTTTAATAGATCGACTTTTTCAGACGCATGATACCAAAAATGGCAACTTTATTTTTTTTTATTTTTTTAATTTGTAAAATGGGGAAAAACCCCCCCTAACCCTTCCGACACGGGATGCATTTTACGTCCATTGTCAATAAAGGGAAAAGTTTCTCAAAAAAAAAGATCACGTTTCATTTCTGGGTTTTTTTTTTTTTTTTTGTTAAAAACAAAATTTTTTGGAATTTTTTGGTTGTGTTTTTTTTTAAAATTTTTATAAAACTTTCAATAATTTTATAATTTTTTAAGTCCTGCAGTTTTCACTTTGGCCACTAGTCCTTGCTTGCACTGCTTTAACAGCAGTCACAGAGATGCTTTACAGCAGCTTCATGCACAGAAGAGACTTCAGACTGACTCGGTCCCATTCACTTCTATAGGTGAGTTTTCTAGTCATGCTCTGTGACCTGGGAAGAAGTCACTGTGCAGGGGGGTTTAAAAGGGGTGAACTGTGACGATCTCCTCTTGTGACTGGTGGATCATGTGTTATCTATTCACATTGGTGTCTCCTTTCAGTTTGACACGCTTTGTGCTGTTAATGAGCAAACAACTGAAAATCTTTCTGTACAGATCAGGAAGTATCAGACTATTATTAGGCTTAGTGGCCAAAGTGAAAACTGCAGGATTTAAGAATTATTAAAAAATATTGAAAGTGATATGGAAAATTAAAAAATATAACCAAAAATTCTTAAAAAAAATGTGTTGAACATAAAAATGTGAGTTAAACAATAAGTTATATTTGATGACACATTCCCTTTAAGGGGTTGAAGTAATAGTGATTTTGAAATCAAAATCGTAAATTTTAAATTGAGGTCAATGGTTTACAGTCAGATTTTGGTGGTTTTTGAAAGCAGAAATCCATGTGAATTTCCTATGGGAAATACTTTTCATGGACACGGACACCAAGAGACTTTGCTAATTTATTCGCACATTAGAAGGCGGAACACATTTTGGGTAAGTGAGGCGCACCGCTGCTCTCAAGTGACTATTAACCTGTCCCTGGTGCTGTCTGCTGAGTATGAATATCACCAGTGGCTCACAAGTTCCATCACACTATCCGGCCGCTGAGTAAAAAGATATATCGGATTTCAGAGAGATATAGTAATGGTGTTATGGCAAATATTCGCTGTATTATAGAAAGTTCCACAACTCTCCTACAAGCTGTATTGACTCTCTGGGGTGTTCAGGATCTCTGCTTGCTATAACTTACTGCACATCTTCAGTGGATGAAAACCTGGTCATGTGGCAGATATACAGCTACAAGACCCAATTCTTGGAACAAGCCGTGGACCTTCACATGAGCAGGACTTGCTTTCTTCCACAGAACTTAACCAAAGGAGGTGCCTACTGAATAACCCACATTCTCAGAAAACCATGAAAACACAAAAAATTTTGGAAAAAATTGTACTTTTTCCATAAACAAAAAAAGAACTTTTTTCCAAACACTATACCCTTTAAAAAATTTCCGACTTGAAAAAATATAGGAAAAAAGTAACCGTGTACGTCTGAACATTTTCTAAATTCACCCGCCATTTTTCATGTGCTCTGACAGCACCTCAGTTTTTAAGAAATGTATGTCAGTTGGAGTGCAATAGTGAGCGCAGCTCTGGGGGATAATACAGGACATAACTCAGGAGCGGTACAGGATCAGTAATGTAATGTATGCACATAGTGACTACATCAACAGAATAGTGAGTGCAGCTCTGGAGTATAATACAGTTTAAACTCAGGACATACAGGAAAGTAATGATGACAATGACTCCCCCCCAGCAGAATAGTGAGTGCAGCTCGGGAGGAAAACAGGAGTAACTCAGGATCAGTACGGGAAAAAAGTAATGATTACACATGACTACACCCCAGAATATTGATTCAGCTCGGAAATAATACGGATGAAAACCAGGATCAGTAAAGGAAAGAAATGTAAATATACATGAATGCACCGCAGAATATGGGTGCACTCTGGAGAAAAACGGATGAAACCGGGATCAGTAATGTATGTACACAGTGACTGCACCAGCAAAATGGTGCAGCTCGGGGATATAATACAGGATGTAACTACTTACCTTTTTCTGATCCTGAAGATGTCATATGACTGCACCACAAATATGGTGCCTCGGGATATAATCAGGAAAGAAATGTAATTTTTTTTTTACTTGCCCCCCCAACTGACAATGTCAGGGGGGTTTCACATTTCACATTATACACCTTCTCTTTTCCACCTTGGTTTCTTTCTTGGGAATACAGAAAAGGAAGCAATTTTGAAGCAGAAATAGTAACTATTTTTGGTCCTTAAAGTTAAATCATTTTGTAAACCCATCAAAGCTTCACTGAAAGGAATACCTGTCAGTCTGGCTATTTTTGTCCTAATGGAAGAGTCAGAGCCAGAAATTCTCATTATAGTGCGAGTAGATCTATACATACAAAGTCAGGAATAAAAATAGGAAGAAAAATTTGCACTTTGTTTTATATTAAAGTATTTTCCCCTTATAAGCTCCCCATTTATATATAAGGTAATTGCTATATACTCTGTGGCCTCCACTAATAGGGGGCAGCAGCTTCCCGTTTGATTCACCCGATTCATGCGTCAATAAAGGGCAATGGAAAGCTGCCACTTTACCATGCAGCCATTATGCCGCCACTTCACTCCTCTTCACAAACTCGCAGACGGTTCAATCTCTGAACAAAACCAAAGCAGTGCAGCAAAACCTATGGCTTTCCTTACTACGGGGGTTCAACAAGTGGGAAACTTAGGGCAGTCCCCAGGCAAGGCTTTGGACGGTTTTTTCTGACGGTTTGGGTTTTTTAGGAACCGTCGGAAAACCTGCAACAAACTCTCTCCCATAGACTTCAATTGAAAAACCCCCCCTGCAGTCCCCGAAGGGTTTTTTTTTTTTCCGCCAGCGGTTTTTCAGACCCCCGGGGGACCGAAAAACATTGAACAAGCCAACCTTCCGACCCGTTTCTAACGGAAAATTAACACGAGTAAATGTAAACCGCTCAAAACGTAGCCGCGTTTTTTGGCCCGGGGTTTTTCGCAAAAAAAAAAAAAAAGGAAAAAAACCCACCTATAGGGGGGTTTTTTTGGAGGTTTGAAAACAGTCCGAAAACATTTTTAAAGCCGAAAACAGATTAAAAAAGACCGGTTTTGTGACAAAAACATCCACAAACAGTCCCCAAAACCGCTTAAATGAACAAAAAACAAGCTGTTTTTTTTCCTTTAACGTGAAAATACCCTAGGTTTTTTTTTTTGATCGAAGGGAGATCGAGAGGGAGATCGGAGGGGGAAACGGGGGGAGACGAGAGGGAATCGAGAGGGAAACGAAGGGAGATCGAGAGGGAGATCGAGAGGGAGATCGAGAGGGAGATCGAGAGGGAGATCGAGAGGGAGATCGAGAGGGAGATCGAGAGGGAGATCGAAGGAGACGAGAGGGGGGATCAGAGGGAATCGAAGGGGATCGAAGGGGAGGAGAGGGGGATTTGAGAGGGAGACGGGAAGGGGGATCGAGAGGGATCGAGAGGGAATCGGAGGGGTCGAGAGGGGGTCGAAGGGGAACGAGAGGGAATCGAGAGGGGGTCGAGAGGGAATCGAGAGGGAGATCGAGAGGGGGATCGAGAGGGGGATCGAGAGGGGAAAACGAAAGGGAATCGAGAGGGAATCGAGAGGGAAATCCCGGGGGGAATCAGAGGGAGATCGAAGGAGACGAAGGGAACGAGAGGGAATCGAAGGGGGATCGGGGAGTGGGGGGATTCGAGATTTTGATTTTTGATTGCGTTTTTAGAGATCACTCATCTTGCGCTCACCACTACCACTTCTCACAAGTCTATCTCTTACTGTATGGAAATTGGTTACTTAAAGGGTTGGTCTCACTACAAGGATTGCTTTTTATGTTAAAGATCGAAAAACAAGTCACTACCCCGGTATATTTTCATTAACAGTTCCACCTATTCTGAATATCCCCTCTTTGTATAGCTGGGATCAGCTCCTCAGGGCACATAGCTACAGATCTGTTTTTTTTGCTCAGATAGGTCCAGCACTGGTTGCTATACTACCGACCCGCTTCTACGCCCAGTGGAAGCCAGTAAACACTCCCTGAAATTTAAAAGAAAACCCAAAAAAACAGGACAGAAGTAAAATGAATCAATGTAGTGAGACAACCCCTTTAAAGAGCTTTTCCCCACTACTCTATAATAAAAGCCTGCCAAAAAAAACATGCTCTGTAATGATCAGGAAATATATACCAGCAGTGTTCTCTGCAAGATTTCCACAAGACAATGCTGCACAATGACAATTACCAACATTGTAGGTAACGTTTCTTAAAGGGCTTTTCTCACCACATTGATTGGCTTTAAACACATAGACAAAGGTAAATAAAGGCTATTACCAAACACATTGCTGTTCTAAGTTTGCTTCCTTTTTAGAGTTAGAGTAATTCTTTTCTGCTTTTGTACACAAGCTTCCCTAGGTTACCGACCACCTCTCCCTACTCTACCATCCCTCACAAGGATGTCGACGTCACTTCCTGCTGTGTCTTAGCAGCAAAGGAGCTGGTTTATTTTTGTTCCTAACAAACTGTACCCCTTTGGAAGGTTGTAGCCTTCTGCCCTGCTGTTAAAAACCACTTCAACACCAATGAATATCTAACAAGCTCAGCTAGGAATAGCAGAGCTGAAGTGTCAGTCACTGCTGAACTGGAAGTGAAAACCTGAAGCTGGCTATGAAGAGCAGGCTCTGTGAAACAGCCTCACACATCTCTTATCTACTTCTTTTGAACACAAGCTTCTCTAGGTTACTGACTACCTCTCTCTACTCTATCAGCCCTGACAACAGCTGGTGACGTCATTCCTGCTGTGTCTTAGCAGCACAGGAGCTTGTTTATTTTTGTTACTGACAAACCAACCCTCTAGAGCTACGCAGCCTCGTTCCGCGCTGTTAAAATCCTTCCAATACCAATGTCCCTATAATAGGCTTAGCAAGGAAAAGCAGAGCTGTCACACGCTGTTGTAGAACCACCCACAGCCTGAACAGGAAGTGGAGCCCTGAAGAGAAGGCTGTGGGAAACAACCCTATCAGAAAAGCTCTTTAACTGTACACTATTTCTCAATGTAGCATCTGCATTCTCAAATGTTTGACCAGGATTCAACCACAGGCATCTTACCCGATTGTGCTTCTGAGATCTGGACTCCTTGACCTCATTCTCCGGATTCGCACATGGAATTGGCTGGCTCGGTTTGCTGCTTAAAGAAGTTCCCCGATCTCTGGATGTCGGTCTGACCGAGGACGACACTGGTGCTACCCTTTCTGATCGATGCCTGGTTACTTTATTGCTAGAGTTAGGGCCACTGCTTTCACTGGCATAGGAAAGCACAGAGTCCGAACTTTCAGATTTTGCGAACCTGGAGTAAAAAAAAAACAAAAAAAAAACACAGTAACATGAGATTTTCAAAACACCACAACTAACAACCAGCTACACTATTGGCAGGTGAGTAGCTGTGCATCCTTTACCATCAGTGGGAACCAGGCACCCCCTAGTTTTTGCCTCCTTGGGCCTTCAACAGTTGCAACTTTTTTTATTTTTTCAATAACGCAGTTGTATGAGGCCTCGTTTTATTCGAGACAAGTTGTACTTTATGGGGCAATAATTGCAGTATTTTTTTTTTTTTTTCACCAGTCACATTTCACACTTAACTTTTTAGATTAATTCTACAGGTTATTACAGTCATACAAATACCTAATATGTGTAGGTTTTTTTGTGTGTAATTTATGCACAATTATTTTTTACTAAATATTTATTTTTAATTCTTTTTTCTTACACCTTTTCTGTTTTTTTTTACTCCCATGAAGGTAGAACTGTGTTACTTTTTTTTTTTTTTTACACTTCGTAAGTATAGCATATTCAATATGCTAATACATTATAATCTGTGTCAGCCCTGACACAGGCAGTGATTAGGACAGCACACAGTTGTCCGGTCACTGGCTTCATAAACAGACAGCCCCTGGGCACTCTGGGTCCCCAGGCTGACTGTGCCGCCTTCCCACGGCTCTGTGGGTCACCGGTGTTCCGATCATCCGACAAGCGGGGGAAACCTTTGATTGCGCTGGGGTAAACGCACCCCGCAATCAAAGGTTAAAGCACCGGGTTTTCGGGGGTTTTTCCTCCACTCCGGCTCGCAGGAATGCTCTGGATCGGGCTGTGTAGTGCAGCCCCGATCCCAGCGCAATTGCGGCGCCGGCACTGCAAACCAATGCCCTGCAGTGACGCCAAAAGACGTCACTGCAGACGAACGACCCGCACCGGCCGCCATCAAAAGACGGTGCGCGGTCGTTAAGGAGTTAAACCATAATTAATAAAGACCTATGACACAATGGGAGACTACAAAACACACCCCCCCCTTGGCAACACCCAGCTGACATTCAGCTATACATTTTATGAGGAATAAGAGGAACAGCACAGAGTTACAGTGGGTTGCAAAAGTAATCATAACCGGTCAACGGTTCCTTATTTCTAAACATTACCGCCCCCCAAAAAAGAAGAGAAAAAACATCAATAAACTACATTTATGTGATACATGCAATTTTTTTGAAAATTAAAAAAACTCCAAGTGGGGGCATGTATACATATTCAGCACCCTGTACTCTAATAACCCTAAGTAAAATCCTTTGTGACCAACTGCCTTTAGAAGTCTCCTAATTAGTAAAGAGAGTTCATCAGTTTGTAATTTATTCTCAGTATAACTACAGCTGTTTTGTCAAGTTTTCAGAGGTTTGTTACAGAACATTAGTGAACAAACAGCATCATGAAAACCAAGGAACACTCGAGACAGTGCAGGGATAAGGTTGTGGCAAAGTGTATTGCAGAGTTAGGTTTTTTTAAAAAAAAATAGCCCAAGCTCTGGACATCTCGCAGAGTAGTGTTCAATCCATCATCAGTAAATGGAAGGAGTATGGCACAGCTGCTAACCTAGCAAGACATGGCCATCCACCTAAACGGACAGCCCAGAGCACTAATTAGTGCAGGAGCCAAAGAGGCCCTCGGTCACTATGAAAGAGCTGCAGATATCCAGGATGGAGAATCTGTCCACAGGATAACTATTAGTCGTGTTCTCCACAAAACTGGCCTTTATGGAAGAGTGACAAGAAGAAAGTCCCTTTTGAAAGCATGACATAAGTCGTCCCATTTGCAGAAAGCTATGTAGGGGACACAGCAAACATGTGGAAGAAAGGCCCCTGGTCAGATGAGACCAAAATGCCAAATGCTGTGTATGGGAGGAAAACCAACACTGCACATCACCCCGAACACACCATCCCCACCGTGAAGAATGGTGGGGGCAGCATCATACTGGGGGAGACTTTCCTTCAGTCGGGACTGGGAAGCTGCTCAGAGTTGATGGAAAGATGGACGGAGCTAAATACAAGGCAATTCTGGAGGAAAACCTGTGAGACCCTGCAAGACTTGAGACTGGGGTGCAGGTTCACCTTTCAGAAGGACGACCCTAAACATAAAGCCAAAGCTACAATGGAAGGGTTTACATCAAAGCTTATTAATGTGTTACAATGGATTTACCACAGTCCAGACCTAAATCCCATTGAGAATCTGAGGCAAGGCGTGAAAATTGCTGTTCACAAACATTCGCCAACCAATCTGACTGAGCTACAGCTATTTTACAAAGCAGAAAGGGAAACAATTAATTCCAGCCTCTAGATGTGCAAAGCTGGAAGAGACATCCCCCAATCAACTGCAGCAGTAATGGCAGGTAAAAGTGCTCATACAAAGTATTGACTCAGGGGGCTGAATACATATGCACGTCACAAGTTTCAGTTTTTTAATTTGCAAAAATGGGGCAAAGCACAGTTCTATTTCTTTACACTTCACAAATATTTGCTACTTTGCTCACAGGAAACATCAATAGATACATTTATTAAAGTTTGTGGCTACAACGTTTTAAAATGAGGAAAAGCTCCAGAGGTAGAAAGACTTTTGCAACCCAAAGTATAAGAAAAGTTGCTGCAGAATCGGTAGACCGGTCAGGGGAGGTCACGGGTCCTCTTCAAACTTTTAAAGTACATTTATTTTAATACACCACAAACGTTTAATATCCGACAACTCAGACAGTTGTCCTGGAAACTAAAGGCGCCCTTACACCTAACAGCAGTCTGCCGCAAGAGGAGTCGCCTGACAGCTATTCCACCCATCTCCATTGTACACACTCCGTGGCGTATGTATGCGTTTTCAATGGAAAAGTAAAGAAAACCACTATCGGAATCTACTGGAAGCACTCTATAAAATAAAGAAATGATTCAACATGCCCAGTCTTTCTCCCCTCTCCATCGGCGAGAGGCATTAGGCCCAAATACACTTTGGTTGGTTGTTCCCACCAGAATCAACTAGTTCGGTAGACTCTGTCTAAGATGTATGACGGCCCTAAGGCTGTTTAAATACCTGGGAGTTTCTTCCTCCAAAGACAACAAGTGGCTATATCCTCTCTTAGGGCATGTTAAAGGGGTTTTGCCACAATCTCATTTCATACCTCCTGCATCCAGCTCTTCAGCTCTGTGTGCTCAGAAGGGGACGTGTGTGATTTGTTTGAATTGCCTATCATATGACCCTGCAGGATGACATCACCAGGCCTTTCCTCTCTCTAGTCAAAGAAAGGTCTGTTTATGTAAAGCATTGTGAGTAGCTGAGAGGTAAAGTTTTTGCCTCCAGGCACAAGGTTCCTAGGTTCAACTCCCTGCAGGAACCAAACCTGTGGATTTTTTTTCTCTTTATCAATGCACAGACCTGATTGAGGTTTCTCTTTTATTTATTTGCACTGTTTGACTAATTACTAAGGAGTACAGAGGACGGGAGTAGAGTGACAGCACCTGGGGTTTGAACACTCAGTAGCTGCCTGAGAGGAGAGGTGAATGCTGAGCATGTGCAACCAGGAGTGAGGAGCTCTCAGCCTGTCGTATCCCCTGGAGACGAGCTGTAAACAATGGATTACTAAAGGAGAAGCTAAAACAAAAACGGTCCAGAATTTTTAATAACGAATGGTGAAAATGTGTGTTACTTCATTTGCAAGCTTCCCACGTCAATTTTACTTCGTGGCAAAACCCCTTTAAATGTGATGTGTTCTGATAGGATATTAACCACTTAACGCCGAGCCCTATTTTTTTTTGTCACGTTCGTTTTTTCCTCCCCGCTTTCCCAGAGCCATAACTTTTATATTTTCCCCATCTACAAAGATATATGAGGGCTTTTATTTTGCAGGAAAAGATTTACTTTCTAATGGTGTTATTCATATTACTATAGAATATACTGGGAAATCGCAAAAAAATTCTAAGCGGAGGCAAAATGTGAAAAAACATGCTTGTGCCATATTTGCGGGTGTTTTGCTTTTAAAGCGTTCAATCTTCTGTATAAATGATGTGATATCTGTATTCTACTGATTGATACAAAATCTGCCAATACCAAACATGTACAGTTTTCACTATGTTTTGGTACTGTGAAAAAATTCCAAACTTTTTTTTATTGTTGAAATGGAGCCATTTTCTGCGACCAATAACTTTTTTGTACTTACATCTACAGACTTGAGTGAGGGGAATTTTTTGCGGGCTGAAGTGTACTTTCTATTGCTACCAGTTTGGAATACATGCAACTTTTTTGATTAACTTTATTAATAAAATTTTATGGAACGTGATGTGACCAAAAAAAAAAACCCACAAATTTTGCCATTAGGAATTTTTTCTTCTTCTACGGTGTTCAGCGTATGGGATAAATTATGTTATATTTTAATAGATCTGACTTGTTTGGACGCAGCGATACCAAATATGTGTAACTTTTTTATTATTTTATTTGTAAAATGGCAAAAGGGGGGGGGGGCGATATGATTTTTTTTTTCTTTTTTTGACACTTTAAAACCTTTCTTTTTTGTACTTTGAGTCCCCATAGGGAGCTTCACCACTAAGAGGCACGATCATTTATACAGCCTAATGCATTGTAACAATGCATTAGGGTGTACATAGATGGTGGTTTTACTACTTCCTGCCTTGGGCCAGAAGCTGCAAAATCGAAAGGCTTCCAGCTCCCCATTAACCGCTTGATCGAATGAAAACGTGCGCGGCACGCCCCTTTCCACCGATTTAGACACCGCGCCCATCTTTGCTGCAGCGTCTAAAGGATTAACCGCCGGCACCATTCACGTTTGTAAAACCAGCAGCTACAACCCAACCGCTTTAGAATACTCATACGTTCAATGTCGGTAAAGTGTTAACAGAAGAGTCAATTTAAAGGGTTAACATAACATTTACATTTCAACAAGCACATATTTTAGTGATGGGGGTCAGAACTGATGAGTAGATTTCTTTATATGAACACAATAATTAACGAACTATTAGGCACCCCTATTCTTTACTGTATAAGACACATGTGAACAACATGGTGAGGAAGAGGTGGTTGAACCATGAAGGACAAGGAACCATGACACATGATGTAAGAGGATGCAAAGCAAGAAGGTCAGAAGACAAAACAGACCCCCACCACACACAAAGAGGCTCAATATAAAAGCTAACTAATGTCATCTATAATTTCTCTGTTTTCCTGTGATTTTACAACTTTGAAGAATTAAATAAATCTATTTTTTTTTTTTTTAAACAAGACCTTATCGTAAGTTCAACTATTATAGAATGAAGAAGAACTTAGAGCTTAAACAGTGTGACAGAGTTAAAGGGGTTGTCTCACTAAGTTTCATTTTGAATTCAGGGCCGTGTTTACTGGCTTCTACTAGGCTGCAGTAGAAGCCATGTCTGTAGCTATAGTAAATAGTGCTGGCAGCCTATCCTTAGAGACTGAATAGGTCTGTAGCTATAGTGACCTTAGGAGCTGACTCAGCCCATACAAGAGGGGATCTCTAGGAATAGGTAGGATACTGTTGATGGACACATATTGAAAAGTAACTTGTTTTTGCAAGATCTTTAACATAAAAAGCAGCAATCCTTATAGTGAGACAACCCCTTTAAGTCAGGCAATTCAATTATCATTCAACAGCATGCAATATCAATCATCTTCCTATAAGGTCAGCAAGATACTGGCATATATTAAAAGAGGCAGGGATAGAATATATAAAGCACTGGTACGTCCTCATTTGAAATACGCTGTTCAGTTCTGGGCTCCAGTTTATAGAAAGGATGTAATGGAGATAGAGAGAGTGCAAAGACGAGCAACCAAACTTGTAAGGGGAATGGAACATCTTAGTTATGAGCAAAGGTTAAAAGAATTTAACTTATTTATTCTTGAGAAAAGATGGCTAAGGGAAGACAGAATTCATTTTTAGAAGTATAGAAATGGCCCCAAAAAAATATAGTGAAAAGCTATTTCATGTAAAACCCCTTCAAAAAACGAAAGAATATTCCCTCCGCCTGGAGAAAAAAAAATTTAATCTCCAAAGGAGAAAAGCCTTCTTCGCTATGCGAACTGTGACTTTGTGGAACCCCCACCCAGGAGCTGGGCAAGCGGGAACATTTAGGGCTTCGGGAAAAGCTTAGATCCCACTTACTAAAAATATTAAAATGTATTTAAACAACAGCTAACCAGTCGAGGGAAAATTTTGGGGACGGGAAGGAAAGTTTCCGGGGGCAGATTGGGTTTCCTGTCACAGGGTTTTTCAAAGACTTAACAAAACTTAGAACGTCCAAACCCCGTCCCTTCACCACATTTTTTCCACACCTTTGGGTTGAAATTCAGGACAAGATTTTTTTTCTACAACAACAGTAACTACCAAAAGAAGAGAACAAAAAAAAAAAAAAAAAAAATTTCCCAAGGCATTTGAACATCATAAATTTTTTTGGGCCCCCTGGCTCAACCTCGCAAATTATAAGCCAAATTGAAACTGCCTGTAAGCAAAACATTAATCGTCATGAAACGTAGGAAAAGGGGAAAAGTTAATCTGTAAATATTTTTCTGCGGGCCAAAATAAGACATCCCTTTTGTTTGCAATAAACCCCATCTGTCCCTAAGCACTTTTTGAGCCTCAGTGGGTCCACGCCTTGCAAGGATTCCCCGTCTGGGACACTTCCTGGCTCAGAGAGAACGGCAGGCCGGGGAGGGGGCCGGGGCAAAAGGAATAGGAAACTTCGCGAAAAAAGGTTGCGGCCCATAGCGAATGAGAGGGGACGGAAATTTCTGAAAATGCCCACCCGATCTAATTTTTCCTGTTATCAAGGCAATATCTGAAGAGGGAAAAAGAAACACTGTTACCAAAACACTCAGAAATTCGCTTTTGAAGTCCTTAAAGGGGTTGACCGCTAAAAAGAATTGTTTTTCAACATGAGGGTTCACAAAATAAGTTTTTTTTTCCCAAATATATTGCTTGTTAATTTTTTTTTTTGTTTTTTTAAGGAGCTAAAAGTGATTTTTACCCCTTTTCGAGCGCTTCTGGTTCCCCAATGACCGACCCTTTTTCTTCTCCCCCCCCCCCTACTGGGGTTTTCTAACTGAAGCAAGGAAAGGAAAAGTCATCACACAGGGCTCCCTGAAGCCTTCTGTTATCCCGATCTTTTAGACAAAAGCCAGTAATTACGCTGTTTTACTTTACTCAGAAGCTTCCCTGGTTCCTGACAGCTGAGATTTATCAATTAGCAGAATCTTTAATACACGTGCCATATGCTAATTACAGACATTTTGACCGGAAGTAAAGCAAAGCGCATTATTTTATTCATGCACCTATGAAACTTTGAGATAACAAACCCCCCTAACCCCAGGCCTAAAGGCTTTAAATACCAACTAATTTTTTTTTGATTTTGCCCCCTGAGTTTTCAACAGTCTAAAAATTTAATTTTTTTAAAAGATGCAGTTTGTATAGGAATTTTTTTTTATGTGGAAAAGTTTAATTTTTTGAGGGATAGTTTGATTTACATTAGAGATGGGGATTGTTCTAACGAAGTGGAATTCGTTTAAATTCAGGAAAAACTCGGTTTTGGAACGAAGCGAACTTTTTGGGGACTTCGGTGAAAGAAATGTGCTTTTGATTGATAAAAAAAGGGTCGGGACATGGGCCCACATGGGGCAAAACACTCTGGGGGGAAGAAGGGAAGCCTGCATGACTGGCGAGATGAAGCCCAAACAGAGACCGCGGGGTTCTGTGACGTCCCCGCACATAAATCCGGGGGCCCCC
>JAODAL010030771.1:0-49443 GCA_025379985.1 Phyllomedusa bahiana
GTCGAATGGGTTAGGGGAACTGTCTCATTTGTTTTGATTACTTGTGTGTTAATTTTTTTTAATAAAATGGCTTGTGGCCAATACATCCAAACTTAGTCTCTGGTCTTTATTGTAGGTGGGATGTGGGGCAGGTGTGGTTTGGTCTCAGCAAAAAAAGGCGCTGCACGGGGCCCATGCTGGTCACATCTTTCAAAATAATTCCGGTTTTTGTTTGATTTAAAATACATTGTCAAAAACGGGGTAGTGGATCCCTGGCACCGGAAATGGTTTTGAACCATGCCAGGGAGCAGAGGGAGTCTAAGGAGCCCCCGTTATTCACCAGAGCCCGCCGCAAGGTGGGGTGGACTTCTCTGTGAGAGACTCCCAGGTCACTAACCTGACTTGGCCGCTTGCGGTGACCCCGGGGGTTTCGTGTGTTACAGAAGGAGAAAAGCAGAAGGTAGTTGGGTACAGAAAAATAAGGTCGGGGGTGGTGGCGGAAAACTAAATCAGGTCCCCGGGGCGAAAGTCAGGGCAGGCAGAAGCAAAATAGTCAAGTCCAACCCACGGGGGCATTTTTCCAGGAATGGGAAAGGTAGACCACCCGCAACCCCAAGAAGCACAAAATAACTGGCAAGATATGCTGGGGGAGGGGGGAGAAGGAAAGAAACCTTCTGGGTAAGGGCATTCCATGTGCACCCTGGGGTTCAAGAAACCCCCTGGCACCCTGACAGTCCTGCAAGTCATGGGCCAGACTGCTAAAACCCTTTTCCCTGATCATGCCAGGCTGTACAGAAGCTGAATTTAGCCACATTCAATGTAACAGCGGATTTGGCCACCTGCACAGCCCCTGGATCGGGTTTTACTAAGGGAAAAGTTAAACCCCCGCAACCATAGGAAACCTCGTTGGGAAAACCTGATCAGCACTAGTCAGTTTAGAATGTTTTCTTAAGTAAAAGGGAAATAACTAAATTTTTCCCAGTTCCATTATTTGTGGTAACATTGACTTTCTCTGTCACGACACATCAAGGGAATTCTGACGAGGACGCCCTCCATAGAAGCAAAAGTTTCATCACTGGCGCTCAAGAAAATCCCGCAGAAAGATTTTGGATAGGTCAAGTGAATAAATTCTACTAACTAGACTTTGACCCCTAGGACCCAAAAAAGAATTTGGGGGCGCATGTTTGAAGGGGGGCCACCAGGTTTCTGGCATGCTTTGAGACCAAAAAAAACTGTTTGTTCAAAGAATATAAAAGTTTTGTACGCCCAAAAAGGGGCACTTCTGCCCCTAAACCCATCACTTGAATGCCCCAAAGTACGGGGGCCATGCCCAAAAGCAGATTTGTAAGGCTAGACACATTTATGAATCTGTAACTGAACAGTAGTCGTAAAACTGTCAGTACCAGCCAGACCAAGTTATCAGTGGTCTGACTGAGGCAAAAGTTGTCATCAACGAACTGGAATTGCCATTAGGGCAAAAAATATTAATTGTTTGTAACACCACTATAGTAATAAAAACTAATTTATGATATTTATCAAACTACATAAAACTAAGTAATATAAAAGGAAAATAAAATTATTTAATCTAAATTTAATAAAAATTAATGAATATCCAAAAAATATGAAATTATATCTAATAAAATGACTATAAAATTATATGAAATGATTAATAAATTAAATAATATGAATTAATTAAACCAATACAGCATCTACCATATATTACAGTATACAAATACAAACACAGTATACAGAATACAAACACATCACAGCAGGCTAGAAATACAAGAAAATGCATTAGAATAGCATGTCAGTGAACAGAAACTATAGTAGTGATCTTGCATGACGCACCACAAGTCTCAGCGAGACCTGTGTTGTGCTGGCTATTGCCATATGTAGAATAAAGGCTGACCTACTGACCCACATTTTGAAGAATGAAAATTAATTTACAACATAAAGGCATATAAAAAAAGTATTTTGTAAGATTTTAATTATAGAAGCCAAAATATACAAATCGGAATAAAATTTTATTATTAAAATAAACTTTTATATTGAAAAGAATTAAACGAACTGCTTTTAAAAACTTAAAACAGAAGAACAGAAGCTCCTAAAACCCCTCATTCTGTTAAATGTTTCCTTGCTCTTCACAAGCCTCCTTTGTCAATTTTTGGGTTTGGAGTTTGCAAGAGATAAGGACTTTACTGTCAAACAAAGTTAAAACTGTAACTTTCTATTTCCCCTGTTATTCTCCTCTCTACAGAGATATGCAACCTTGTGATGATTTTCTAATGAAAAATTATATTAATTATAATTTTTTGTTTAGATTTTTATTTTTAAAATTTCATCAAAACCAACAAATATTTATTTTAGAGGGTTATATGTACTTTAAATTTTTCATCCTCAAAATGTAGGTCACTGTCCAGTTGGCATAGGTCGGGATTTCACGTTTTTAAAATTTTTAAGGAACATTTTTTTCATACAAATGCTTTTATTCTTCGATTTTACTGTAATGAATGAAACAAATTTGAATCAGATGATGATCAGTGTTGAAATTAAATGTTCCACTTCCGGGGGCGGGACGCTTGATGGCGGCCGCGTTTTAGGGAGCTCCTTAAAACCCCCCGGGAAATATTTGCACCATCGAGGGGCAAAACCCCTTCAGCTGCAACAAGGTCCCAGAACGAACCAGCAAACGGGGATACAACTAAGGAGCCCTCAATCAACAGCCCCGGTGGTCAGGAGGCGAAGCAGTGCCTCAGCCACGCCGCCCGGGTAAAGAAAAGCCGAGGACCGGCGACTGACCAGCGCAACTTGCAGCCGCAAGTAGTAGAGAACCAGACCCAGATAATCCCAGACCCCGGCGCAGAACCCCGCACTCCAACCAGCCGACATCCACCTGCGACACCGGCCGAGAACATCCAGATAGCGCGTACCGGACATACGAGCGCCTGGAGGAGACTGCTGCCTGCCGGTGAGGACCGCGACCTTGGTAGCACTCACCGCTCATCCTAAGGCCCGGGACCAGTCGACGAAGTCGGAGACCGAGAGAAAGCCGGCAGCAGGAGCTTGCGGCGCGGCCCGTACAACCTACCACCGCAGAGGTTGGAGAAGCTGCGTCTCGGCGCGGCTCTCAGTCAGCAGTGCAGCAGAGGACTGAACCTAGCGGGCTTGCCCGCCGCCAAAGGGTAGCGCTTTCCCTAGGGACCCCCCAAACGGTCGGGACACAGCAGGGATCACCTGGTAGCCCCCTTCACCCGCCACAAACTTTTGGCGGGAAAACCGCCCGCCACCTCCATCACCAGCCGCGGCCATCACCCCGCCAGTGGCGGGAACGCCCGCCATCTTGCCTCCCCCTAGCAAATCCTAAAGGGAGATAGTCAGAAAAGCCAACGCAGCCCTATAAAGTATAGGCATCACAGCCCAAACTGTGGCAAGCCGATCACTGCTCTTAATACCTTAAAACGTATTGCAAGCCTAAAGAAAGAACAGGGGGGAGGATATTGTTCTGACTCAAGCGCACTCCTCCAACTCCACTGCAAGGTTTATAACTGCAAAAGCCGCTTGGCTGGAATTGCATAGCACAAGCTGACTGTTCAACAAATCCCCCCAGAGCCTAGATAAGTTACCAGCTATAACACATCAGGCGCCAACTACAGTGCAACACTGCCACCTGCTGATCCGTGAGCAGATCGCACCCACCTATAAATCCCCACTGAAACAACAACTCCTTGACACCGTGTCGAGCCTAACTATTTACCTTGTGGACAGTCCGTACTCTTTCAACTTCGAAAACAAGCAGCCAAAAACTAAGAACCAACCGAAAGATAACCTAGCTCTTACCACCATCATATTGGCCAAAAAACGGGATAAAGCGCAGCTACGGACAATAACCACACAGATAACTCTCCCGTACGCGAAACTTTTTTGAAAGCTTGCCCTCGACAAATACTCCACAATAAGCTTGCCACAGAGGATGGCAGAACACCGCTAGAGGTCCCAAATAACAAACACTGAGGCGTTAACTCCTGTGAAAACATACAATGTGACTTTAGACCAATTCAGGGTCTCCGACGAAATCAGCAACAACCCATCCACCCACGCCACAACGGCTATAAAAAATACCAACCCCAAAGTGCCCCTACCACCAAAAAAACAACAGCCACAAAAAACCCTCGACCAATCAACCTCATCTATCAATCACCTCAAAATCTAAGGAAACCCCACCCTCAACAAAGACAGGCCTATCTCCCAAAAACCCAAACCCATGGCCACGTTTCCCTGAGAGAGACACCAAACAAACAATGGCCATCGCCCTCTAGCCCAGCAGGACCCGCCCCCTTGGAACCCACACAAAACTTCTATATTCAGGCACCCCAACATAAAAATTTTCCCCTCATATAAAAACTGGCCCTATTTCAGGCCTCGTGAACTCAGCCCTAGCCCAAATAACTAACAACGCTCAGAAATTAGTGACCTTGAGACGAAACGGCGACGCCCCCGAATCCAACAATTGCAACTAAAACGGGACCCCGCGCACCATGACCAAAAAAAAGGGCTTTTACAAACAAGAAAAAGACGAATTAAAAACAGAAGCCCGGGGGACAACCCCGATTCGTTGAATTTTCCCAAACCTTCACGGGAAAAAGTCGGAGCGCTTTTTTTTCCCCGGGACAAACCGAGTACCCGGGTCTCACGCTGTCCCAGGGTCTTACCAATTACAGAAGGGTCCATCTTTTGGGGGCCAAAACCCACAGACAACAATCCACGCCCGCGGCCCAAAAACCATTGCGAAGTTCCGCACTTCGATAAAAGAACAATACTGCGGCATTCGTCGACAACAATCCCTAGAAGTCAAAGGGCCACAAAATCCTCATTTTCCCAGGATTTCCCCCCACTCCAGCAAAGCGGAGACATCCCCCTTCAAAAACCCTACGACAACAGATCCGGTTCCAACTTTTGTATCCGCCAAATTGAAAGGTCACATGAAGGCCGAAAAACCTACTACACCGACCTGGCCCAACAAGCGCGTTTTCGTCGAGACCATCAAAAAACCAAGGGATCCGAAACCCCCAAGAATCACAAAATACTTGAAGCACGTTCAGACTGCAAAGCCTCAGTGTTCTAAATTTTAAATTTTTTTGAAACTAGAATGTTAAGCATTTTATTCATGCCAGAAAGGCAGAAATGTTATCCTGTTTCCACCCCTTCCCTTTTTGTTTCAGTATGTCCCCCTCCCCTCTGCCTCGAGGCGCTGGAACCCTCATTCACCCCACCCACCAGAGGGCCGCTCGCGGGAACAGGTGCCGGGAACCTTAAAAAAAACCCATCTGCTGCAGACCGCCAGAAGGGGGTAGGATGATCAACCCCAAAAAGACACTAACACCCCCGACGCCCACAACGAACAATCAATACATCCTGGAATATTGCGGGCCTGAATGACCCCATAAAACGCAAGAGGGTGACCCACACCTAAAAAGACTAAAAACCCAACATCACATTCTTACAAGAAACCCACTGGCGGAGGGGGGGGGTGCAACTGCGGGCCCCATGGAAGGCAATGCACACAGCAAACAACACGCCAAAAGCAGGGGAAATTGCCAAATCCTCAGCACCCCCTGAATACCAGATACTTGGGGAAAAGGCTACCCAAGGGTGATACATACTTATCGATTCAAACAACTCACCAAAATATACCTCCAAATATCTATCGCCAAACCACCCAAACACAGATTCTTCTCTAAACTTCTGCATTTTTTCTATTATCTAGAGCCCTCTCCAACCTAAAATACTGGGTTTCAATGCCGTGCTCCCCCCGGGCCGGGACAGGTCGTCACCCTCCATCCACGATGCCGGACGGCCCAGAGTATCCTCCACTCAGCAAAACTGGACCTGTGTGCCCCTTGGAGGGTTCAAACACACAAGAAAGACTTTACTCATCTTTCCGCGGCCACCGCACTGGCTCACCATAGATTACTTCCGATCTCCGACCCCAATGTCCCAGACAAAAAAAAAAAAAAATGAAGAGATCATGTTTCAGACCATGCCCGTTAGTCGCGCTTAACCCTAGCCTTCCAAACCCGCACAGAATATGGGGATTCCCCGCCTATTTAGCACAATGGGTGACTTTTGAAACATACCTCACAACCCAGGGAATAATTTTTTTGGGTACCACCACACACCCCCATGGGCACAAACCCCCGTTATGGCAGACCCAAAAGGGAGTAATGAAGGGCATATTACGCCTAGTTGCGCTGCAGCGCAAACGCCAAAACAGACATATACTGAGCTCCAACAGATCTAATGGCCGCCCACCGGGAGCTCCTTCTTCTCCGATGGGCCACCGACAGTTTTTTTTGGGGGCCCCAAAAGACTCCTAGATGCCACACCTAGCCCATGCCAAATGGCAGTCCAGCACGAAAACAACTTCTTAGATGGGGAGGAAGGTCCGGAAAATTACTACCCCCCCAACAAGGCCCCCAAAACCACCAAAAAAATTTTTAATTAAAAAAACCGACATCCCCCCCACGGTCAGATATTAACAGTAACAAAAAATACTAGAGGCTTTTACCCATTTCTATAAAAACCTGTATAAAGAACGCCCTAAAAAATTCCCTGGCAAAATGGGAACCCTTAAATGCCCAAAAACCAATGCCCAAACTATCCTCTGACCAACAAACACAGTTAGCGGCCCCTATTTCTCCCCAGGAAGTGGAGAGGGCTATCTCCGCCTTAAAAAATAATAAATCCCCAGGCCCTGATGGATTTTCAGGTGAATATTACAAGCTCCTCAAAATAGACATAACCCCAACTTTAACAAAACTCCTTAATGACATCTACCAAGGGCAGGTCACGGGGCGCAAAAATTCCAGGGAAACCGCACCATCGTATACCCAAAACCCGGAGTAATCTAGAGGAGATGGGCTCATATCGCCCTATCTCGCTACTGAATACGGATTATAAAATTCTGGCTTCCATTCTGGCGACAAGACTCCAAAACTATCTGCCGGTATTACTAACACCGTCCCAACTACTTTTTAAAGGGGGCCCATTTAAAAAAAGGTATTTGGACCGCAAGCAGCCACAGTAGCATCTCACAAACAACAAAAACCCCCCACAATCTCCCCAGCTTAGATGCTGAAAAGCTTTTGACTCAATCTCCTGAATCTCCTCAATACTTCCCTGCGGGCCCGTAACTTTGGATCCACCTTCCTGGAGTTTTTACAACTTCTACAGTCCCAAACAACTACATTCTTAACAATTAATGGCAGTAACTCACTCCCAATTCCCTTGGCTCGGGGGGCGAGGCAGGGATGCCCACCTCGCCCTTACTATTTACCCGGCCCCGGATCCCCCCCTGGATATACCAGGCCTGGGGCGGTTTTCGGGGGATTTAATGTAGGGATTGCAGAGGTTTTGAGTCTCGGGGCCTTTTCCCACGACCGTTAGTATTTTTTTTCGAACCCCCCCGGAGTACCCAAAAATTTAAAGAGAAAACGAAATTAAAAGGGGGGTTATTGGGATTCAAAATGAATTTTGGGTAAATCTGAGGCCCCCACCGCCCACTTTGGGTAAATAACTACCCACTTTGCTGGGAGTTTTCCCCAAACCCTCTCCTCTTTTTATACAAAACCCAGGGGCCCCCCCGCTAAGTTAACTCAACAAACCTTAAAATTTCATGACACCCCCAAACACTATCTAAATCTGGGCAGGGTTCACCCCCTCATTATCTAGGGGCAATCTTATTTAAGCTCATTCTCTTTTCCCAACTATTATACTTTTTCCGGGGCCCTACCCCTTCTCTACGACCGAGAGACGAGAGACTTATCAATAAATTATTTAAACAATTCATTTGGCAGTGAAAAGAGCGAGCATCCCGTTCCCCTTTCTTCAACAATCAAAATCTAACGGGGGGAAAATTTCCCGAATATAATCAACAAAATTGAGCCAACTTATGTAAATAAAGGACTGGTTCCCCCGGGGCCCAGAATTCTCACCCACACAACTTGAACAAATTTCCCGTCCAGGTATTCTTCTGACCAACCCTCCACCTTCCGTTTCCCCGACCTTCCCTCGAGGTAAAAATCAACCCTCTACTCCTGATGTCCTGGAAGGGTTGGGGGGCTGACCCCTCTAACCGCCTACGGAAACCTCACAGGGTTGTCATTTTTTTGGGGGAAACCCCCCCTTTTAGATGGGCAATTTCCCCCCTATATTTTTGGGAATGGCACGCCCTGGGGCCCACAAACGGGGGCGATCTGGGGAAACCCCCAAGGAAGTGCCCCTCACGTTCAATCAAACTTTCATCAAAAATAGCTTTTTTGTACCCCTGTCTTTCCCTTTTCTACAACCCAGAGCATGTGACGGGGGTGATCAAACGGGTTTGGGGAAAGAGAGTGAGCATGTCAGCTGGGGGGAAATAAAAGACACCAGGAAACACGGGGTCAAGTTCAAAAATTTTACAAAACTCTTAAACGCCACTTCAATAGAGTCCAGGGAGGTGGGTTAGTGCGGGGACAACGACCTGCCTCAATAACGGGGGAGAGCTGGAAGCCACATTAAAGGCTCCAAACGCATTCCAACGTCTCCACTGGGAGATGGGCCTTAACAACTTAAAATCGGGATACTTATCTCCCAGCCGCAACTATATCAGGGGGGGTGCGCGTCGCCTCATGCCTAGGGGCGGGGAGGGGACGGGAAACCTATATCCGCTTTTGGGCTTGTCCACCACCAAACATTTTTTAAACGCACCAAATTCCTAACCACCATACCACACCCCGCACCGCCCAACTCCCAATGGGCCCTCTTTGATGTTTTCAAATGCGGAAACGACAAATCCCCAACCACACTAAACAATTAATTTTTTGCATACAGGCGCAGACGAAAACTATTCTTTAAACAAGGAAAGGTCCCCCGCCCCCACACTGCGATTTTCTTTGACAAACTGACATACCTATTTTCGCATGGATTGGGTGAAGCCTCCCCCCAAAAGGAAAGTAGGTGGGAAAAATTTTTCCTAACAGGCAACCAATAATTGACATACCCCAAACCACATACAAACATATTAAACATGCTTTTGCTCCACAACCTGGGACCTTGGACACACTTGGCGGCTCATGAAAAAATCCTTAAGTCTGCGTTTTTAACCTCACAAGGGGGACTTTTAAATCGCTACACAGAAGCGGGGAGGGTTCCACGGCCTCGAGCAACCCCCCCCCCTAACCCCTACCCCTTGTTCCTCACCATTGTGTGTGTGTAAAGTCAATAAATTTTTATTATTACAAAAAAATAAAAACAACGGTAACCGAGCCTCGAGTTCTACCCAACCTTTAAAGGACCCTTTAGCGATATTTCAAATCCCACCATGTCTTACAACACGCACGAGATCCCGGGTCAAACTTACCTTTACGAAAATGCTGTAAAGAATCCTGCTACCAAAAACCTGGGCTTTTTAATATGTTATACTTCTTCAGGGCTCCAGCAAATAACTCACAATAGTATCACTTGTTACTATATTCCCCTACCCCACACACTCCCCTCTCTTCCCTCCCCTCCCCTCCCCTCCCCCTTCTCCTTCCCCTCCCCTGATCCCCAGTTGAACATGTATGTTTGTTTAAAATTGGAAAATGAATAAAAACAAGTTGAAAAAAAAAAGAAATTAAATGTTCCTGCTTTCAGCCTTTATTCTACATACAACAAGGGCCGATACTCCATGGGTCTCGCTGGGACCTGTGGTGCACCAATCCATATCACTACCATAGTTTCTATTCACTGACATGCTGTTCTAATGGCTTTTCTTTTATGTCTAGCCTGCTGTGATGGGTTTGTAATCACTGATAATACTACAATAACTCTGTAAATACCCGATTGAGAACGGGATTTATGGGAGATGCTGGATTGGTTTTCTAATTTTATATGACTTCAATTTTTATTAACTTCATGATATATAATTTAATATTAATTTTATCTTATTGTTAAATTACTGAATCGTACACAGTTGGATAATTAACACTGGTTGGCATGTCCCGAGTTGTCAGGAAGTCTTTTCTAGTACACCAACCATTGCACTTACAATGAAGCATGTTTAGACTTTGTACCAACATAGCGATCCGCCTATAATACGCCAAATGTATGAACTGCAATATGACAGATACATACATACTGGTGCATTGTACACTGCTCTAAAGCTAGGTTCATACATTTCGCCCTATGAGCTTGAGGACCAAGAATCAGGACTATAGATGGTGTCCTCTATTAGTTTACCCACTATATATAATGCAGTATAACTGTTCCTCCTTTACACAGAGGAATGGCGCACTTCTCTGGTCCATCTTCAGTACAGACCTCAGTGGTGGATACACAGTAACTCAGTCACTGCTTTCTCTTGTTTCTCCAGGAGGAGCTGAAGAAGTCAGAAAGCATCCATTTATGGACCTGACCAGCATGATCAACTCAAAGGGTCTATTAGTTATAGACGAGGAGGATGACGACTCTGAGAGTGATTCGGAAGAGGAGGATGACCATTCTGAAGGTAAGTAGAATGACGAGTCACCTAGACCGTATTGTTGTTGTTGTTGTGTGGAGGTGAAGATCATCTCTTGGAAATGTAGTAACCCTGAAGAACATCATTATAACATAGACCTTTCAGCTCTGGTTGGAATTTATAGAAAACCTTGCTCCAGAGTTTCTTCCCCAGTCAGAAACATGTGGCTTCTCTCTAGTCCTCCATACATGAAGCCACCAGGTCACACATCGTTACTGCTTGCTTCTCTTCCAGTCAGTGATAAAATAATAACTGTGCCTGTAATTTGTTACCCATAAAAATCCCTGATAACAGTGCAATATTTCTGAATTTCAGCTGGCCTCGAAGACATCATTGATTCAGATGAGGACAAAACCAGTGAGGCTAGTGAGAATGGAGCAGTCCAACCATCGACATCATCTTCCAAAACCAACCTGGACGATGCCATATCCTCTCCAGAGGATTCTCCCAGTGACAGTGGCTCAGACATGTGAGTATACTGTTGGGTTATTACAGTGTAATCAGGGGGAGAATGATCCTTGACTACATAGTGATTGGGGGCAGTATGTTAGGCAGAGGGGAATAGACATCTGAAATGTGAGGAATCTATTAGAACTTCCTCCTTATACATTTATTATACAGTAATCTTGGTTTAATGTAATTTTTTCCTATGATTTATCTTTTACCAAACAGTCAGAGACAACCATTGCATTCTGTAGCTGATAAGGAGCAAAATCAAAGTGGAATAGTCAACTTGCCATCCACCTCCACAGCGGCAGGTAGGTACTTGGGACGACAGTTATGATTCTTGGCGCCCAGACACCAGTTTTATTGTGCTCAGTAGTGTAGAGTGCGCCTGAATCTATCATCCCGATCTACTGCGAGTCATAAATTAGACGCATTCTAGCTCAAAAATGACAAGTCCGGCTCAGGCAAACCACTTTTAAAATGGTTTTGTTCCAGTAGTAATGCGCCTGGATTTGCCATACTATAAAAGTGTAGCTTCATACAGCTGTAGTGCGACACACCTCCAGTACGCCCCCCGATCTCAGCACATTACAAAGTGCCACGGGTGCTCTATACTGCGCCTGAGACTGGAGTGCGCCTGGTTATAAATATAGCAAACGTTCATACATGTCACTGTTGGTCCTCAGCAATCGACTCACGCTCTATGATCAAAAGTTAGGTTTGCATAACTTCACCATCATCATCATCATTGTTGTTCCAAGGGGTCTTTTGCCATTAGAAGTGATTCTGTATCACGTTGCTAGGATAGGCCATTATCTCCTGATCAGAGGAGGTCTGACTTCTATGACCTCCCCAAAATCCTCTGAATAAGTGTTCCACTGTACTGTATAAATGCTGCTGTTCTCTCTCATTTCTGTGCATGTTGGGTCCTAACCATTTTGCAGTGAAACCACTTCATTAGAAATGTAATGGGGGTGGGGGGGTTGTTCACATGGCGTATTTACCGGGCGTACTTCAACTCTTAATTGCATTGGAGTGCGCCCCACAAATATGGTGAAATCAGTTACAAGTCCAGCACTCATTGACTGCTGTGTAAAGTCGTCATTATCACTCAGAGCAAAGTGACTTTCAGATCATATTTCTCAGCGTGTAATGTATGCCCGTAAGAAGAAGTTAGTCATATAATGTTGTACCGTGTTAGCCATAGAAAGTAGTAGAAGAGTGAAGAAATCAGGCGATACCTTTTTTTGAGGCTAACGGAATATATTTGATGGTGAGCTTTCGAGAGCTTACGTAAGAAGAAGTGACAGGTTACCTCTTATAGGCGATTATGTGTCAAGAGTTGCAGGAGTGTAGGAGGCAGAAGGAAGGCTGCCTCGGGCCATTGTATGTTGATATTGCGTGCTTGCAAGGGCGTACTTTCAACAGCGCTAACGAAGGTGTATTTCAGCACGTAGCAATGTGGTGAGGCCAGCTCCTGTTATGATGATGGGTGCACGGAAGTCCGTCCAAGTAACGACTAAATAACTCCAAGGTTTAAGATGAATCCAGCACAATCGTATAGAGATAAATAAAATCCATAGACGTTTATTGAAAAAATATTGATAAAAACATAATGGCTTAAGCAATTTACAGCCAAGGCATTGCTGCCTTGGCTGTAAATTGCTTAAGCCATTATGTTTTTATCAATATTTTTTCAATAAACGTCTATGGATTTTATTTATCTCTATATTTTGGTGCTGGATTCATCTTAAACCTTGGAGATACATGTCGCCCTATGTCCATGAGCTTGAGGACTGGGAATCAGGACTGTAGATGGTGTCCTCTATCAGTTTATGTCCTATATATAATGCAGCATAACTGTTCCTCCTTTACACAGAGGAATGGCGCACTTCTCTGGTCCATCTTCAGTACAGACCTCAGTGGTGGATACACAGTAACTCAGTCACTGCTTTCTCTTGTTTTTCCAGAAGAAATAATCAATAACAACAAGCAAATGGATTGTTTGCGGAGTCTGGAGCCTGAACAATTAGTGAAGACATTATTGGAGGATGCTGCCTATTCTATAGGTAAGTAGAATGACAAGTCACCTAGACCGTATTGTTGTTGTTGTGTGGAGGTGAAGATCATCCCTTGAAAATGTAGTAACCCTGAAGAACATCATTATAACATAGACCTTTCAGCTCTGGTTGGAAATTATAGAAAACCTTGCTCCAGAGCTTCTTCCCCAGTCAGAAACAAAACTCAGTTTGTAGATTTGTGGGGGATCCTTATGTGGCTTCTCTCTAGTCCTCCGTACATGAAGCCACCAGGTCACACATCATTACTGCTTGCTCCTCATCTCTGTTCTCCTCCAGTCAGTGATGATACAATAACGTTGCCTGTAACTTGTTACCCATAAAAATCCCTGATAACAGTGCAATATTTCTGAATTTTAGCTCTCCCTGATGATGATAATGATGACCTCCTGGATTCAGATGAAGGGAAAGCTCCTCAAGCTCAGGAGATACCAGAACTGACCTCTCACCAAATTGGACATGATACAGAACCAGGACCAAGTGAGAGAAGAACAACAGGTAAGAATGAGGGATATATATGAACATGTTATTTTACTATAACCGACTAATAATATCTCACAATATATAATCTAATCCAGAAATACCTATAGTAATCCCAACCAAACCACAAAGAGAAAGCAACCAAAAGATACAGTATGAGCACATCCATAGTCCAGAGTGGAGCCCATGGCACACATCGTGACAGTCACTGCAAGTCAGTGGTGGCCCAACTGCAGAAACCTTTAGAGTGCTTTCACACAGTGCGTTTTTGGTGCATGTTTTAATTATTTTTTTTAATGTGTTTTTTTGTGCAGGAAGGCATAACAATTAATGCTGTACATTGCTGCACAAAAATCGTGGAAAAAATTGCGGTAAAAAAATCGCAATTTTACCGTAATTTTTGCCACGATTTTTGTGCAGCAATGTACAGCATTAATTGCTCTGCCTTCCTGCACAAAAAACGCATTAGAAAAACGTATAAACGCACTGTGTGAAAGCACCCTTACTGATCATGATCATGTCCAGCCACTGGACAGAGAGCTACAATTTAGCCACATTCAACCTAATACAGCTGAGTTGAAGCCACCTGCACAG
Source organism: Phyllomedusa bahiana (assembly GCA_025379985.1). Taxonomy (NCBI): domain Eukaryota; kingdom Metazoa; phylum Chordata; class Amphibia; order Anura; family Hylidae; genus Phyllomedusa; species Phyllomedusa bahiana. The sequence goes on from JAODAL010030771.1 coordinate 14,116, forward strand.
CACCTGGGTCGGGGTGTTACTGAGAGGGAAAAGATTGTAATCCCAGCAATCCATAGAGAAACCTGCAGTTAGGAAACCAGTGATCAGCAACTAGCTCAGTTTAGAATGACTGTCTCTAAGTACAAGGAATAATTGATCATTTCTAGTTTTATTACTTACTGATAAGTACTTGTTTAGACAGAGGAATGGCGCACGTCTCTGGTCCATCTTCAGTGCAGACCTCAGTGGTGGATACACAGTAACTCAGTCACCGCTTTCTCTTGTTTTTCCAGGAGGAGCTGATGACGTCAGAATGTCTCCATTGATACCAGATATGACCTCTGATGACAGGCTAAATCAAACACCTGAAAATATTCCAGAGCTTGCATCAGAGTCAGAAGAGGAGGAGGAGTATTCTGAATGTAAGTAGAATGACGAGTCACCTAGACCGTATTGTTGTTGTTGTGTGGAGGTGAAGATCATCCCTTGGAAATGTAGAAACCCTGAAGAACATCATTATAACATAGACCTTTCAGCTCTGGTTGGAATTTATAGAAAACCTTGCTCCAGAGCTTCTTCCACAGTCAGAAAAAAAAACTCAGTTTTCTCCTTTGTAGATTTTTGGGGATCCTTATGTGGCTTCTCTCTAGTCCTCCATACATGAAGCCACCAGGTCACACATCATTACTGCTTGCTCCCCATCTCTCTTCTCCTCCAGTCAGTGATGAAATAATAACTGTGCCTGTAACTTGTCACCCATAAAAATCCCTGATAACAGTGGAATATTTCTGAATTTCAGCTCTCCCTGATGAAGATGAAGACCTCCAGGATTCAGAGGAGGAGGAAGAAATGCAGCAACTTTTTATGAGCTATTTTATATCTTCTACCAAAAGATTTTCTGAGGTGAGTAAACGCTCTATGACTCCATTTAACTGTTCATCAAACAATGCCCCTCCCCCATATATAATATAAAGTCATCAGAAAAATCATATAAATCTACATCATATAAGGGACATCAGAGGTGACTGGACCTAAGTTACTATCAGTCCTCTAATCCTCTATGTCCTCTGTTAAGAGACCATTAACATCCATAATTGCCATAGTGGGTCGTCCTTATTTAGACACAATGATCATATTGACTGCTGTTCCTGATTGTATGTTATACCTGTATTTATATGTTTTTAGCTTTACACCAACATGGAGGATCCCAGTTCATCTTCAGAGGATCCTTCTCCAGCTAGCTCAGAGAATCCTTCTTCCAGTGACTCAGACATGTGAGTATACTGTGGGGCTATTACAGTGAGAATGATCCTTGACTGTACAGTGATTGGGGGCAGTATGTTAGGCCGAGGGGAATAGACATTTAAAATGTGAGGAATCTATTAGAACTTCCTCATTATACATTTATTATACAGTTATCTTGGTTTAATGCAATTTTTCTCTATGATTTATGTTTTACTAAATAGGCAGAGAACACCAATACCTTCTACAGCTGATGAGGAGCAGAGGCAAACTGAATTAACCATCGTACCATCCGCCTCCACAACACCAGGTATGTACTGGTCCTCAGCACTAGACTCGTGGTCTATGATGAAAAGTTGGGTTGGATAACTCATCATCATCATCATTGTTCCAAGGGGTCTTTTTGCCGTTAGAAGTGATTCTGTATCACGTTGCTAGGACAGGCCATTATCTCCTGATCAGTGGAGGTCTGACTTCTATGACCTCCCCAAAATCCTCTGAGTGAATGCTCCACTGTATTGTATAAATGCTGCTGTTCTCTCTTGTTTCTGTGCATGTTGGGTCTTTACCATTCAACCATTTTGCAGTGAAACAGCTTCATTAACTTGAATAGAGATTCTTTGCATTGTGGGTGAATGGAAGGAGACCTCTGTGCAGGGCAGAAGTTAAAGGAGCAGGTGCCAAAAGTTAGTCCTTCAGTGATCATGATCTGATGTCATAAGGGGTGTTCACACAGTGTCTTTCAGTACATAATTGCACTGACATATGCCCCAGAAATATGGTAACATCAATTACAAGTCCCGCTCTCATTGAGTGCTCTGTAAAATCATTGGCATCTGAGTAACAACTATAATATCATGATCGTATTTCTTGGCACGTAAGACCCTGAAAGAAGTAACAGGAGGTATAGGAGGCGGAAAGCTGCCTCAGGCCATTGAGTGCTGAAAGAACGCGCTTCCAAGCAAATACTTTCAACAGCGCTAAAGAAGGAGTATTGTGGCGTGTACTTGTGCACAGTGTGAACATACCCTTATACAAGCAATGTGCCATGGCTACTTTATAAAGGATACTCCCTCATGATAGAAGTAGTAACAGTAACCTCCACTGTTCTGCCTGATGAATCCACTGCTAGCAGGGCAGTCTGGGACATTACAGTATATACCATCTACTTGCTGGTGAGACATCACTGCTAGATGACTGGAAGATAGGAACCATTCTGTATCCTGCCCTTTACTGCTCTTCTGCATTATATTTACAGACATTTTTTCTTTTATTTTAGAACAAGCTCCTCCAGCTCAGGAGATACCTGAAATGGACGGTCACCGGATAGAACAGCAAACAAGACAAGGAGAAAGGAGAAGAGGTAAGAGTGAGGGAAAATGTTATCTTACTGTGACTGACTAATAATAACTCACAATGTATAATCTACTCCATAAATACCTATAGTAATGCCAACCGAAAACAAAGGAGAAAGCCAACAAGAAAACAGCAGGGATCTAACCAAAGTATACATCAGCAAAACAACCCTCTGTAGCATAATAAAATATAATCTCTTATTGAAAACCAGCAAAATACATAGAGAAAGACATACAGAAAAGGTCATGTCCAAAGCCTTGTATGTAGGGTATACAGCTAGCCATAGAGAAGATAGAAATGAATCCAGTATATATATTGTGAGACCTCACGCTCGTCCAGTCACCATCTTGGACAGTCTCAGGGGGTCTTTCACTTACAGGATTGCCACCTTTGTAAGTGGACTTGCACCAATATAACAGTCTGACACAAGGCTCCTCATCAATCTGGCCTCAGCCAGCTTTATTCTCCAACACAGGTTTACAAAGAAAACATATAAAGAAAACCTTGGCCATCGAGCCACGACCTACACACTTGGTCAGAGAACCCTCTCTAACGTGATCTGGACCTACCGTCCAGTATCACAAACAGCAATTACTGCCAGTTTCTCCTACTAGCCTCCACTGGTCTCAGACCCTCTCTACTCTACTGTTGCTCCCTGCTCCAGGTAGCTGACCACACTCCCGATTACCTGGAGAGACAGGTTTTTTATAGGTCTGTTAAAACCTGGAATGTGGGAACAGTCACCGACCCAACTGCAGCTGTTCTGGGAAAAGCCAGCCCATAATGGCTTGGCATCAGCTGTACCAGGTATAGGTGTCAGCAACCTAGTGTTGCTGATAGACAACAACTGGCTTCCCCCACCGAGATCAGGCCCTCGGTGGCACATTTCTAGCAGGTCTCCTGCTGTACACCACCTAGTGGCAGCACCATGCAACCACCGAAGGTCGCTCTGCCATTATATATATATATATATATATATATCCCAAACATGTATTTGACTTCTTCACATCCAATCAAAAAAAGCACAATGTTAATGGTGTCACAGGAGGGATACAGAAGTAATTGCATATAACAGACAAAAATAATCAAACCATAGGTGTATACCGACTGGGCAGAGATGCTGAACTCTAACGCGTTTCACCTCTGGCTTAGTCAGGATAAAGCCAAAGGTAAAATGCACGTTCAGCGCCTCTGATCAGTTGTTCTGTATTTTATGTTGGTTTCCAATAAAAGATTATGTTTTATTATCCTATTGGGAGTTGTTGTGCTTTGGCGTTATGTATAGTAATAATGCCAAGCACAATGCATTTACAAGAAAAGGAACTAGAGCCTCAGGGGCCATTATATTCTGGATATATCACTCCTTCATTCTTATAATGCTGATTCCCTCAGGGGCCATTATATTCTGGATATATCACTCCTTCATTCTTATAATGCTGATTCCCCCCTCAGTGGCCATTATATTCTGGATATATCACTCCTTCATTCTTATAATGCTGATTTGGTTACATTTCACTTTCTATGTTACCTCCATGATATTTACATGATCTTTAACTCCTTTACAGGTTCTCGTATCCGCCGTATCTTGTCATCCTGCCGGCGTGGATTGTCCAGGGCTGCTCGGGCCATCAGAGGGATTTGTGCATGTGCTTCCTGTTGCCGGGGCTCATGCACCCTCTAGAAAGAGCACCCTGAAGAAGGTTCAGCAAGTCCACTACCATTGCTGAACCAAGAAGCTATAACAACTCCCCTTTCAACCCTGCGAGGACCATCTGCAGAAGAAGGCTTGATAACCATCTCAAGAGCCTTATACCATCAATCTCCTAAGAGATATACATAGGAGGAAGGACTCCATCAAACCTTCTCACCCTGCATGGAACATCTGCAGAAGAAGGCTTGAAACCATCTCAACAGCCTTATACCATCAATAAGCTAAGAGATATACATAGGAGGAAGGATTCCATCAAACCTTCCCACCCTGCATGGAACATCTGCAGAAGAAGGCTTGATAACCATCTCAAGAGCCTTATACCATCAATCTCCTAAGAGATATACATAGGAGGAAGGACTCCACAAACCTTCACCCATGACTCTGCATGGCTGAAACACCAGCCTATACCATCAATAGCTAGAGATATATAGAGAAGGACCATCAACTCCAACCTGCAAGACCATCTGCAAAGAAGCTGAACCACTCAGCCTTATACCATCAATAAGCTAAGAGATGTGCATATAAGGAAGGACTCCATCAAACCTTCCCACCCTGCGAGAACCATCTGCAGAGGAAGGCTGTCTTTAAAAACTTCTTCAGCCTTTTCAATAAAAAATTTGATGCACTTACTTTATAATTTTTTACTTCTTTATTTCATTAATAGTTTTAATTACACCCAGAATGAACCACAGGGAAAACTGCATATAAACCCTGAGAAAGCTTTCTTTTGGTACATGAGGCCTTTGTTGTGTTCTTGTCACAATCACAGTTAGGGTGCGTTCTCATGGCAAAGACAAAATACTGCTCGAATTATCCGACTGCTATCTTGTCTATTCTTGGCACATGGGGGGAGGGGGGGTGTGGCTTTTGTCCGCGGTTTGTAGATTGAAGCCGTCCCCCTTCACACCCACATGTTTATGTTCTGTCCCAAAATCGGGCGAGAAGAATGAACATGTTTTTATTAACACCAGCAGTGTAAAAGACTTCCACGCTGCACACTGCTTTCTATTAAAATCAATGTACAAGGTTGAAAACCATTTGTAAAACCGACTGAAAGCCTGAGCCCTGTGGACAAGCCCTTACAGTTTTGTGGTAGATTTACTAAAATTGTCTAATACTTACACATTGTAACCCAAGTTTATATTGTCCAAGATTGTGCTAAATTTAATCTCGGGGTTTCATGCAGTTTGATAAATCTTCAGACACTGTCCTGTAACTTTACACCATCTATTAGTTGGCCATGTTTATGCCAACAGCACAGTATATTGCACTGCAAGCCCCTTTCTGATATGTTACACCCATCTATCCCTAAGCCACGCCCCTGTCTGTCACAAAAGGTGTCATAAAAAGTCCACATCCCGTAATTAGTGAGGTAGAAAGCAGTTATGCAACTTTGTGGTGCATATTTCATCAGAATTCTGTCCCAGTAGTAAATCTGTCCCAATATATTTATAGCGGCTTCTGTGCTGCTGTAAGCCGAGTATCGAGGGCAGGTTTACAGGAATACAGCGAAGTCACGGACAAAGAACACGACTCCAACACCGGCTCAACAACAGGTTGTTTTACTGAACTTACTGGAACAAGATAGTGAACAGATCCCCCAAACACAGATATACAAATACATATCTTGGGCCCCTGTGCTGCACAGCGCGCCGCCAGGAGTGTATCCTGTGGATGCCTGGTAACTTTACCTACCCGTGGGGTTTGGAAAGGCCGATAACCCCTTACCTTTTAATACCATAAGCACTAACAGGAACAATTGTGTGTGGTGGTGGTTGCAGGCGCCGGCGGTACAGCACAGTGGCTTACAACTTAAATTACTCTACACGCTTTCCCCCCCCAAAGGCACATGTGACACAAAACTTTCTCTCACAGGTGAACCGGTTCACGTGGATAACGATGTGTTAGCAAACTCTTTTCCAAGTCCTGAACAGGAAGGTGTAGTTGGGTAACCCTCCTTTGGCCTGTAACTGAACCTAACCTAACTAAACTAGTAGCAGGCCTTCCCACAGTTCTGAGCTCGTTGGCGTGCACGCATCCACTGAGGTACCTTAAAGATGGCTGGCAATTCCTGTCCTCAGATGCAGATCCTTGTGGATGGAGTGGATGGTCTGGCTGCAGATGGTCCTCTCTGTCTCGGCAGCTTGTCCTGTTTGTCCGGGGCTCTCATTCAGCGGACAACGTCTGTGTAGGCAGTCAGGCTCTCCTAAGTCTCTGGACACTCTCAGTTCCAAGCCTGGCAGGTTCTTGGGAAGCTGGATCGTTTCTTTGGCTCTGCTCCTGTGTCCTGCTGCTTGCTGCTTGCCCTCTCAGTCTTTCAGCACTTTTTGCCCAAAATGGCCGATGCCATGTGAGTGTTATAACATGTGCCTCATTTGCATATCTCAGAAACCAGAAATAGCGGCATCTTGTGGCCAAACAGCAGAATACAATTAAATACTTCACAATTGTCATACATAGGACTTTACTTAGTGAACATAATGCGGTTGGTCCACTATCCCACACTGCTGTTTTTACATGTGGATTTCATTGCTGCAATTTCCCTATCAGATGAGCAAAATTCATCTAAACAATGTCAGATGTAAGGCCTAATAGACGCTGGCTCCCATTCCAATACTTTGTCCCAGGACCACATTACAGGTTATTTTTGTTATGGGCAAGAAAACTATGGAGCCCATATAATAGAAGTGTCTATGAGGGATGTATTACAGACATATAGAGCACAGCCCTGTAGGATGGGGATGTGCAGGAGGTCTAAGCTTCATTCTCCCTGTCCAGAGCTCTGGTGCCTCATCCACTGCTATCTAGAAGAAATCTGCTGGCTGAGAATGCATGTTCACTGCCATGTCCTTGTTTGGAAGGGTTGATGCAGAAAAATGGGACCAAAAGCCCGTTCAAAATAAAAGCATAAATTCCTTTATTGGTATCCTTTATAAAAACATTACTAATCCAAAAAATGGCACATCCCTAAATAGTACAGTGGCCACTGCAAGGCCGACGCGTTTCGGGCGCTAAACGCCCTTAGTCATAGCAACATATATCTCTAAAAACAACATTTATATACAATAATTAAAAAGTTAATCTTACCTGTGATACGCCGAGCGAACACGCCAGTGCAACTTCCGGTGATCGCGCTAGAGTCCGGAACTGAGTCACGGACCTGCACAGAGAAGAACGAATGATAAGTGTGGGTACTGGCAGATTCCTGAGCATGCGCATAAATCAAGCGCAGAGCCCAAACGGAAGATTCTATGATAATAGACCTTTAACGTACTGATCAACCAAAAACGGAAGAAAAACAGGCGCGTAGGCTAGGCGAACCACAGTGTACAGAAACAAATGGCCAAAGACATGAATTTCAATATAACAAAACTGCCCTGTTAGAATAAAAACTATGTGTCATTCATTTTATGTATTTAATTAACTAACTTACATATTTGTCAATTCATTAATAATGAAACATAGTTTCTCTTCTATGATTTAAACCTTTTGGGAAGGAAGTATCCAAAGTGAGAATCCAGTAGGCTTCTCTGTCCCGCAATAAACTCTCCAGATCACCACCTCTAGAGGGTTTAATGATTTTTTCAATACCTATAATATTTAAACCTTTGTAGTTTTTATTATGTACATCTCTAAAATGTTGAGATAGACTAGATCTATTTCGTATTGCAGTACTGGTTATGTCATTGACATGTTCCAGAAATCTTGTTTTCAACCTACGTGTAGTACTTCCCACATATTGTAGATGGCACATAGTGCAGGTGGCTAAATATACTACATGTTTAGAGTTACAATTGATAAATTGTTTAACTGTGTATTTACGACTGTTATTGCTGTTGTGGAATTCTCTAGTTTTAGTGACAAACTGGCATGTTCTGCATTGATTAGAGCCACATTTGAAGAAGCACCTCTCCGCCAGCCACGTGGCTCCCTGTCCACCTGAAGTAATATGGCTGGGAGAGAGGAGGTTCCCCAAAGTCTTGGGTTTTCTGGTGACTAATTTTAAACCCTTGTACAAAATCCAAATATTAGGCCTTGATTAAACATCTAATGTCACAGCAAATACTGAAACTAGAAGCCGGGGGTCATCGTGGTGCCGGGGAACATTCCTATTGTTTAACATGATCGAAGAAAAAAGGTTACACCGATATGAAAGCCTGGGCCTGTTCGGATCAAGAAAACCACAGAACTGGCCCGAAATTGAATTCATATTCCCGTTTCCTTTCAACATTAAAAGGGTTTAAGATATAAAAAGAACACCACCAGCTAAACATTTGGCACCATGAAAATGAAAATTTAAGCCTATGAATTGCCTTTGGAAGAGCCTTTGGTAGAGGGAGGCAAAAAAACCCTTTTCTTCCCCCCAAACCAAAATTGTTAACTCCTTTCCTTATGCTGTCTTTCCGCCTGGTGGACATAGATGGGTTCTGCCACGTCATGGACCTGGCATGCCCCCAATATCAGATGCCGAGCAGCCATTTCTTTTCCAGAAAAGCCATCCCTGCCCTGGCCAGCCACGTTGCACAAAAGATCTCCAGCGCGTTGGCTGCATCTGTATCCACCAAAGTCCATCTCACTACAGACACATGGACTAGTAAGCACAGTCAAGGGCGTTACATCTCACTGACTGCTCACTGGGTGAGTTTGGTGGATGAAAGTGCCTCTGATGATGGGTCTCAGCTGATTCTCTTCCACACTGTAGGGATGGTGCAGAGTCCAGATCCTCAACCTCCACGGGTAAAATCATGTGCCAAGAGAAACCTGGCCACTCTTAAATTAATCTGTATTGGAGACCGTCAACACACAGGTCAAGAGCTGTGGATGGCTCTGAGCACTCAGACCAACCAGTGGCTGGGTACTAAGAACCAGGCGCCAGGCAAGGTGGTGTGCGACAACGGACAAAATCTCCTTGCCACCCTTAGGATCGGTAGACCTCCCTTGCCTGGCACACGTCATGAACCTGGTTGTGCAAAAATTTCTCAAACGCTACCCGGGTCTTGACTGTCTGCTGCGGAAGGCTTGGGGTCTTAGCTCACACTTCTGGCATTCGCATCATGTTTCGGCATGACTGGCAGCATTGCAGCATCATCTGGGCCTCCCCGTCAACCGTCTTATTGTTGATATGGCAACATGCTGTAATTCCACCCGCCACATGCTCCAGCGATTGTGGCAGCAGCATAATGACATTATGCAGTATGAAGTGCTGTATGGTCTCACGAGCAGTGGTGCGGACCTAGGGGTATTGAGCCATAGAGAGTGGATGCAGGAGAAGGATCTCTCTACCATCCTTAACAGTTTTGAAAATGCCACCAAAATGGTCAGTCTGGACAGTGGCATTGTCATCATGACCATTGTGGTCATATTTTTACTGGAACAAGTGTTAGACACTCTGCGGCAACAGGTCCCTGTTCATTTCTGCACAGATTAAAAAGTGCCGGAAAAAGGAGTCTTTCAACCACCATTTTAGTTGAACTGGACATTGACTACACCTGTCCTGGGCCACAGCATGAGCAACAAGCCTGCATGACCCCCAGATTAAAAAAGTGCCAGAAAAAGGAGTCTTTGAAACACCATTTTAGTTGAACTGGACATTGACTATATCTGTCCTGGACCGCAGTATGACCATTAAACCTGTCTGACCCACAGATTAAAAAGTGCCAGAAAAAGGAGTCTCAAGCACCATTTCAGTTAAACTGGACATTGACTATACCTGTCCTGGGCCACAGCATGAGCCCCAAACCTGCATGACCCCCAGATTAAAAAAGTGCTGGAAAAAGGAGTCTTTCAACCACAATTTTAGTTGAACTGGACATTGACTATCCATGTCCTACTCCGCAGCATGACTCAAAAACCAGCACAGGTGCCCTTATGGACCATCAGCAGAAAATTTCTCAATAAGAAATAAACTATATTAAAAACAACTCGTTTTCCATTACTGCTGCTGCTAGAGCTACTTGCTATTCTACTGGTGACGTTGTTCCACCGTGACATTAGAATGTGAAGCAAATGAAACAGATGTCCCCAGTAGGTCAACGAGGCCTGTCTGAAAATCCTGCATTCTACTATCAAGTGGGTTGGAGGAAATTAATGATCAAGGCGGGTGAGGCTGTAAACGTGGATCACGCAGGTTCGGCTGGCAGCCTTCCTCAGTACACAGTCAAGACCTGGGTAGCTCTTGAGAAATTTCTGCCTCTAGGAGAGCGCTTGCCCCTCCATATGAGTGCGGACCAATTGAGCTTCACTTGGAAATGCTGGTGGTTGACGCTCCTGTTTCACCCAGGTGCCCTTTTTCTTGCCATTCTTTTTCTTGTTTTACTCAACGTGTTGGGAGGAAATTGTCTCTGTTCTTGGGGTGGCGAATGTGCTCCATACACCATGTCCTCTGAATAACCTACATCTGTTCAAGTCTTCCTGTACCTCCCTTGTACAATTCAGAGGAATATTTGTATCAGCTATTTTGGACATGCAATTTTTTTAGTAGTTTAATTCTAGAAAACACATTTTTAAAATAGGATGGAATCCCACCACGTCTTTGTTTCTCTCTTTTTTAATTGTATTAAACGGGTTGTCTCACTACAGGGATTGCTAGCTATGTTAAAGATCTTGCAAAAACAAGTTATTTTGCAATATGTGTCCATTAACAGTGTCCTACCTATTCCTGTTTTTGACAGCAACATGCCCCCAAAAATTCAAAACATGACCCTTTGGCCACTCTTGACAATTGTGAAGAACAAATGTCTGTTAGAAACCACACTTTTTAAAATAGGACCTGTAGTATAGCTGCATTTCACAGCAGCATGACCCAAAAAATTATGAAAATGACTTCTCAGCCACTTTTAAAAATTGTGAGGGAGAAATGCCACTTAGATGCCACTTAGAAGCCACATTTCTGTTCCAAAGGACCATGATTAGAGTTGTTTCTCACAGCACCATGACCCCAAAACCTTTGACAGTGCAAAAAATTCTAAAGATGAAGTGAGTAAATGGAATACGTTTTTTTCATGAAACCTTGTACAATTGGTGTCTTTTACAGTCTCCTTGCCGCAAAACCAGCAAAATGACCTTCTGGGAACTGAGAATAAAAATTGCAGTAAGAAATGATCATTTTAAAAAATTTTTTTCAAGAGGACCTTTTCTGTTTGAAGAGGAATGTGAAGTAGACCGGCAACTAATCGGTGACCTCGGCAATTGGGGCCACAACATCATCAGAGATCCATGCCTGATTCATCTTGATGAAAGTCAAACGATCAACATTATCTGTGGAAAGCCGGATACGTTTGTCTGTAATGACTCCTCCAGCTGTGCTGAAGGTCCGCTCAGACATGACGCTGGCTGCTGGGCAGGACAAAACCTCTTTGCCGTTGCCAGCGAGCTCGGGCCATTCATCCATTTTGGATACCCAGAAGTCGATTGGGTCCGGAACATATCCAAAAACATCGGTGTTGAGACGCAGATAGTCGTGCACCATGATCTTAAGCCGGTCTCTGTGTGTCGTATGTGTGCCCTGCATTACATGCGTTGGTGAGGTGGTAAATAAAAATTGCCAGAGGTACCCCACAATGCCTGCTGCTGCTGCCACAGCTACTTGGGACTCTACTGCTGTCACGTTGCTGAAGTTGTTCCACCGTGACATTTGAAGAATGTGAAGCAGACGCAACAGATGTCTCCAGTTGATCAATCAGCAAGGTCTTCAATTCCTGCATTTTACTCTCTATTTGGGTGGGTGGAAGGAAAGTGCTGAGTTTTACTTTGTACCGGGGATCGAGGAGGGTGGCCACCCAATAAATGTTGTTCAGTTTGATGGCCTTAATGCGAGGATCATGTTGGAGGAAATGGAGCATCCAAGCACTCATGTGAGAGATGGAGCCTTGATTTCCCAAGCCTCTGGGTCGAGGGGCACTAGAAAACTGATCTTCCCCCATCTCCTCCTCCGCCTCAAAGCCGTGCCAACCTCTTTCCAAGGCAGGGACGTCGGTAACGTCGGTGTCTAGGAATACCTCCTCCTCCTCCGCTTCCTCCGGCACAGCTTCAACACAACCCTGACTTGCCTCAGATGATGCACCCTGAGAGCTGAGGCACCACATTGCACTAGCGCTGGACCCCGAACCACTGCCTAATGAAGACCGATAAAGTTGTGAAACTGTCGGGCCTTGTGGATTCAACGGAGATAAAGGCTCTGTGTCCGCATCTGTGTCCGTCTCCTCCTCCGTCACTGGTGGGACCTGATGTTTCAGAGTGTCCAACGATTGTTCCAGAACTAAGATCACCACAATGCTCATGCTGACAAGGGCATTGTCTGCACTGACCATTTTGGTGGCTTCTTCAAAACTGGCAAGGATGGTGCAGAGCTCTTTCACCTGCCCCGAGGTCCACACTGCTGCTTGTCAGGCCATGTGTCACTTCGTACTGCGTAATGGGATTGCGCTGCTGCCACCAGGCCCGCCATACAGGGGGTACAGCCAGTACTCCTGTATGGGGCCCGGTGAAACAAGGGGGCCCGCTGCAAGCAGGCCCCCTAGTTTCAGAAACTAGCTTTATGAGCCAGAACATGGGCCCCGCGGCACTGCTGAGCGTCCGCTGGGGCCCGTGCGGCTCAGAGTGTGAGGAGGGGGGCCCGCGCTCCGAGTCATAGGTGCAAGGTGGGCTTGACCATCACACAATGTGAGGGGGGGCCGTGCTCTGAGTCACAGGAGCGCTCCATACAGTAACAGAGCTGCAGCAGCCTCTCACTTACTTCAGATCCCTCTGCTCCGTCCTGTGATGGGATCGCCCCTCCTCTGTTTCTCTGCCTCTTTGGCGGGGCTTCAGTGACTCCTAGCAACAGCGAGAGCGGAGGGGCGCTCTCCTCACAGGACGGAGCAGAGGGATAGGAAGTAAGTGAGAGGCTGCTGCAGAACTGTTACTGTATGGAGTGATCCTGAGACTCAGAGCGCGGCCACCCTCACCTTGTGTGATGGTCAAGCCAACAATGCCCTAGAACTCCCACCTGACCCCAGCTGTGTGGGGCCCCTCGAATCCACCTGGGCCCCAGCAACCCCCCCCTCCCAGCCCCCTAAACCCCCAGGCCCCTCACAAGCCCCCTGAGACCCCCCTTTTGGGGCCCCCTTAGAAACCCCCCACCGCCCAGCCCCCCACCTCCCCAGTGTGGGCCCTCTGAACCCCTGGGCCCCTCACAAACCCACCCTTCCCCCCGCACCCCCACCTTAAACCCCATGCCCTACCCCCTGGGCCCCTCTGTGTGGGGCCCCCCTGAAGCCCCTGGGGCCCTCACAAGCCCAACCCCCGCCCCAGCACCTCCCTTTGGGGCCCCTTAGAAGCCCCCCACCTGCCCTAGTGCCCCCACCTGGCCCCTGCTGTGTGGGGCACCTCTGAAGCGCGTGGGGCCCCTCAGCAGCCCACCCTGCCCCAGCACCTCCCTCTGGGGCCCCTTAGAAGCCCCCCACCTGCCCTAGTGCCACCCCCTGGGACCCATCTGTGTGGGGCCCCTCTGAACCCCTGGGGCCCCTCAGAAGCCCACCCTGTCCCAGCACCTCCCCCTGGGGCCCCACAGAAGCCCCCCAGCGTCCCTAGTGCCCCCACCTGACCCCAGCTGTGTGGGGCCCCTCTGAGCACCTGAGGCCCCCTCAGCACCCCCTGCCCCAGCAAACCCCCACCTATCCCAAATGCCTCCCCCTGGCCCCAGCTGTGTGGGGCTCCTCAGAAGCCCACCCTGCCCCAGCACCCTCCCCCTGGGGCCCCCTCGAAGCCCCCCACCTGTCCTATTGCCCCCACTGGCCCCATCTGTGTGGGGCCCCCTCCAAGCAGTCCCTGGGCCCCCTCAACATCCCACCCTGGCCCCACGCCCCCCCACTGAAACCCCCACCTAACCTCAGTGCCACCCTCTGGCCCCTTCTGAAGCCCACCCCGCCCCAGAACACCACACAGAAACCCCATGGGGTCCACCCCCCCGTGCACCAAAGAGTGTGGGGCCCCTCTTAAGCCCCTGCCGCCACCGCCCCCCTGGCCCTAGCTGTGCAGGATGGCCTCCAGTGGGGCCTCCTTCTGAACCCACCCCTGCCCCAGTGCCGCCTTCCCCCCCTGGGCCCTAGCCTGTTGCAGGATGCCTCTGGGCCCCCTCTGAATCCCACCCTGCCCCAGTGCTCCTTCCCCCCCTGCCCTAGCTGTGCGGGGGCCCCTCATAAGTCGTCTAGTATAGACGAATGAGAAGAGAAAGTGGAAAGTGAAACGACTGGTCCGATGAGCGACGTCACTGTGATCACTAAATGTATCTGCACTTGTGTGCACTGTATCTATCCCTAATAATACCCCTGTAAATACGTCTTATTGAATCAAATTCACTTAGCAGTACGGTGGTATTGTTCATTACTGATATGGTATGAATAATGTGCGTTATTATATAGTCTTAGTATATTGTTAATTGCCAAATTGTCTGGGGATACAGGGTTTTGGGTTCAGTAACATAATAGATGGTGAACATGGTGCAGTATTTTTCTGGCCTTGTCTACGTACTGACCTGGCACAAAATTGATAACTTAAAAATTCTAAAATAATGGCGCAAATTGCATTTTTATTTTCTCGCGTTGGGTGACTGTTGAAGAGGGCGGGGGCCTATGAGGTGCGTGGTTTGACGGTGGGGCCCCAGACGCTTCAGAATGTAATGTGTCCCTGAAATTTCTGATGGCAGTCCTGGCAGCCACAAACGCTGACATGTTGAGGGTGGAATACCAGGCGTGTTTGCCACGTCAAGCATATGAGACGGTTTGACAGGAGGCCGAACTGACCGCAGCACTGCAACGTATCCAGGCGGGACGAAAATCAGTGTGCGAACGGCGGAAGTGCGAACTCAGTACCTCGAGCCTTCCTCAGCAGGCAGTGCTCAGACCCGGTTAGCGCTTAAGAAATTTCTTGACAACGAGGTTCATGACAATGTGCCAGGCAATGGATAAAGCTCTAAGCTTATAGCCTACAGCCTACCGATCTAAAGGCACCAGTGAAGAATTCGAACCGTTATCGCACCACGCACCTTGCCTGGCACACCAAGGTTCTTTCCACCCCAGCCAGCTCTTGGTCTCATAGCGAAGAGCCGTCTACAGCTCCTGAACTGTGTTTGACGGTCACCAAGACAAATTAATTAACACGGCCTGGTTTCTATGGGCAAGTGAGGCTAACCAATGGACCTTGAGGAAAGAACCCTACCAGGCACCATCCCTGCAGTTTTGGAAGAGCGTGGCGCCGAGCCTAGAGGCCACGTTCACCCCCAATGGACAATTCCACCCAGCTCACCCCATGAGCTGTCACAAGAGAAATATCGCCTTGGCAGTTGCATACTAGTCCACATATATAGAGTGTCAAGATGGATTTTGTCGGACACAGATGCAGACAACGCACTTGAAATTTATAGATGACACTGGTGGCCAGGCAGGACAAAGCTTTTCTGAGAAAAGAAATGCCTGCTCAGCATTCTGGTAAAAGGGGTATGCAAGGGCCGATAACGTGGCTCGGAAACCCAATCTTGTCCACCAGACAGAAATGCAACATGTCCAAGGCCAAAAGCCTGGCAATCACCGAACATTCAGGCGTTTTGGGCTTTGGAAGGTTTGGGTAAAGTTTTTCTTTCTGCTGCATCCAAACCCTGGTAAAACATAAGGGTGGCTGCTAGACTGGCCGTGTAATGGCTGCAGGTCAAACTGGGTGGGAAGGGAGAGAAGGGGTAGGATGGGTCTCTGTGTGGTGCATAGTGTACTCGTCTGAAGCGGAGGCTAATCCTTGATCATGACTCTGAGAGACATGGGGCAGCTTGAAGGACGCTTGGTCCGTGGGCAGAGGAGGAGGATGCGGAGAAAGAGGGTGTGACAGTTGTTGGAAGCCCGACAACCTTGGTGTGGCCTTATTGGGCCGAAGTGTATCCACGTCCAATTCAAACTTCATGCATTCGCAGCCTGTGACTAGACATGTTGATTTGGTGTGGATAAAAACAACCTAAGATCTTCCTTCTTACTGATGCGTTTACGGCAAAGTGCGGCATATGACTATCGCTGGGTGAATCAGAGGCCCTTGCTCAAAGAAGGCTAGCAGCTTGAGAGGTCCTGGCCCTTTTCGAGAGGGTGATAAGCAGGAGCGGTGTTTTTTCGGCTGTTCGTCCGGTGGTGAATAATATCACGACTGTGCAGCCCGCTGTCCTCGTACCTATTCTGCCTGAGGCGGGACCCGTACTGACAACTACCCAGTCATCTCACTCCTCATCCTAGGTGATGAAGCGCTCGCAAAGCAAATCCTGCCAGTAAAAGGACCACGATCCGCCAATGTCGTCCTCATCATCATCATTATCAATCATCGATCAACACAAATGAGTTCCGTCGTTCCTGACATTCTACATCCTGTAACTGTGGGCTTACGAATGCAACAGGCACTTCGGGTGGGGGGGTGCCAGATGTTGCCTGGGGGGAACGGCGCGGGGTGGGGGGGGGATTGATGTGGTCGGGGATTTTGGCGACAGACACCAGCTTTTCCTTCTCCTCCCTCTGATTGGCAATCACCAATTGGGAAACGTCAATCAGGGGACAAAAATCATACCTGTTGTGGGCCTCACTGATCCCTTTTGAAAAAGGCCTTGCTGACCCCAACTAGCAGTTTTTGTTTGTCAATCAAAGAGGTTCTATCAGCAAATTGGATTATCCCGACTATGTATAGGGGTACGACGAGTTTTGACATTTTGGCTTGGTTGTGGTGGCCTTTCGCTTGCATTTTTGGAACATGGATTCTTGACTAGTGGCAGATGAACACATTTGTGGCCGTGGCTGGGAGGATGAGTGAGGTATGTCTGGCTGGATGCAGGTTGCATTAACCACGTGAAAAGCAGATTGGCGACGCTTGTTTCGTTACTATAATGATATTTCACAAGGGCAGAGGACCGACCCCCCAAGTCGATGACAGGCCCAGACCTTACTCCATCGATACATCGGCCTGAACACTTATCCTTGCACAACCAACGAACCGCAGAAAGCGTGTTTTGACGCCCAGCACTTGAAGAAGATACCGTGTCATCCTCGTAACCTTCTACCGACCATTTCCTACAATCCGCCTCTTTGGCTCTTCCGCGTTACCCACCTAGCTTCATTTTTCGCTCCATGTTTCAGAAAGATAAAAATTTAAAAGGTATGGAAAGAGTTTTTTTTGGGTATGCAGGGGGGGGGATTCTCTTGTGTGAAAGGCGAGCGGGCCAGAATGACGTCACGGAGGGGTGGGGAAGCTATTTCTTAAATCCCTCTGCATTTGTCCTGACAGATCCAACTAGGATTAGAAAAACAGAATTGTTTCCTAGCGAAAACCGGTGAAATTCGGTCTGGGAATGGAAGAACTGTAAGACAAATATCAAACCATATTCTATCTTGCCATCAGATATCCCCCCATTGATTTAACAAAAACTGCCCCAGTAGGGACTAAAAGGAATTTGATGTATTTTTCCAACACACTATCCATCACAATTGGTGGCTATGCTGTAAGTCTGCTTGTACACAAGAGGAGTCACAGTAACAGGTGTTATTCTATCTAATCCCTTTATCTGGGCGCTCCGAAACTGAGAATCACCGAGCGAGCTAATAAAGTGAAGCTATGCAATTTCATACAATTTACACGGATGAGAAAATATTGCGTTTTATTGAAACAATGACAACACGAGAACAGTTTACTAGAAAATTTCTGTTCCAAATTAAGTACAAGTTGGCTCTTTGAACAAAACCTGGGCTGCACCAAAATTGAATACAGCTATATAAAAGTTATATGGATAAGAAAAAGTTGGTTTTTGCACCAATTTGAAATACACCAAACAAGTTTACTAAAGAAATTTTCTGTATCCTAATTTAAGTACAAGGTGCTCTTTTGAACAAACTGGGCTGCATCGCAGTGAAATACAGCTATTTAAAAGTTTTTAACTGATAAGAAAAGTGGTTTTGCACCAATGAAACTCAACCAAACACCAGTTGCTAAAAATTTCTGTATCCTAATGTAATTAGAATGTTGGCTCTAATGAGACAAAACTGGGCTGTAACCAAAGTGAAAATACAGCTATTTAAAAGTATAGCGGATAAGAAAAAGGTTTGTATTTTGCACCAATGAAATACACCAGCAGTTACTAGAAGATTTCGTATCCACATTTAAGCTACATGGGGCTCTTTGAAAAAACTAGGATGCACAAAAGTAAAATGTACAATTTCACCTCTGGTGTGCTAGATGTGGGCTGTCCAAAAAGTGTGTAAAAAAAATTGCCATTATCAATGCAGGTTCAAAAGAGCAGATCTGGCGTTGCACAATATACAACCCTCCTTTCCAAAGCCAGCCTGTCCTGTCCTGTCTGTCCGCCGCCCCCCCCCCTCCCGCATCTGTACACGCTAGATGCTATCGTTAAAAGACCTCTGTCTAACTAAGAACTGAAATTCATCTAATCAACCTATATTCTAATTTCACTGCTAAAAGCATATTGTCTGAATAAATAAAGAGGAGAACTGTGTCACTGACTTAAGGCTGTATTAGAAAAGACGTAGCACACGTCTTGCTCTATGAGAGACACACAACACTGATACTGAACAGGAAACGCTGTCTATGCAAAACGAGGGTCAAGGTGATTTTTACCAGCCATGTAAGCAACCATACACAATCCACAGTCATGACAGTCCCGCAACCCAGCTCACCCCTGCTCCTAAGCTCTAAGCTGATTTGCTGGGCCGCCTAAAATGACACGGAAGCTCCGAAAATGGCGGGTGATAAATAATAGATTATCTCAGATTGTCACCTAAAATTTCTTATCAACCTAAAAATCGTGCCGATTTCAACTTTGTCGATTATAATCGCTCATCCCTAAGGTTTACAATAACTCAGTTGTGAATGTTGAGTTCAATAGAAGCTAAAACTTGATGATAAATGTTGGGGCCTCAGTTAACTATACACAACTTCATTATATGTAGACATTCAAACCACTTCTGAATCACCTAGCTGTTTCACTTACCATATGGAAATATATATGGAATATGAAGCATAGGGGCCATTCAGAAAATCCGACCTGTATTTGGTCTTTGTCTTAGAGTGCATTTCTATGGCAAAGACCAAGTTCTGGTCGGATTTTCTGAACAGTATTTGGACATTTTTTGGCACGTAGGGACAGGGCTGCGGAGTCGGAAAGCCAAAGCTCCGACTCCAATCACCGGACCTTCCCTCATACATGGCGCATGCTAAGTGATCAACTTTACTGTAGTAAAATGGTAACATCAGCTGTTTATCCACCTTAGTGGTACAACACAATCAGCTATTTAGGGGTAGAACTTAATACTGGACAAGTAAAAATATAACAATGCACCAATCAAAATCTCCACTTCATGGGGTATCCTTGATCAGGTGAGAGATCAGCTAAAAACTACATGAGGTAACTTGTTAATGGATCACAAGGCAGCCGGGACACAGTCACCAAGAAAACCATTGGTAACACAGTTACCGCTTCACTTGTTTAAAATCCTTTCAGAGGGCCACACAGGTCCCCTTTCTCAAGAAGGCACATTGCAGTCCCTTTCTGAAGATTGCCAATGAACACCTGGATGGATTAGTGTGAGTGATTTGGAGAAGGTGCTGTGGAGTCAGAGGAGACAAAATGGAGCACTTGGCATTAACTGAACTCACCATTTTTTGGAGAAGAAAAATGCTGTCTATGGAACCAAAGAATCACTCAACCCACTGATAAGCATGTGGAAGTGGAAACATTAGTATTTGGGGAGTTTTTTCCCTGCTTAAGGGCACGGGACTACTTCACCACATCAATGGGAAAATGGATGGAGCCATGGACCGTAACAACCTCTTTCCCTCCACCAGCACATTAAAAATGAATGTACCGTGCTGGGTCTTTCAGCAATAACAAGACCAAAACATACAGCCCAGGCTACAAGGAGTAGGCTCAAAAAGAAACCCAATTACAGTCAAGGAAGTGCCCTAACCAGTCTCCCCAAGACCATTAAAATTCATCCCATAAGAAAAACTTATGGAGGAGTTTGAAGATCCGAGTTAGCCAAGGCACAGCCTCAAGATTCATAATGAATTAGAGATGATCTGCAAAGAGGAGTGTAGGCAAAAATTTCCTGCCTGACATTTTGTGTCTAGAAAAACCATATCATCAACTACAAAAAAACCATCTGACCTGCTGTGCTTGCCACAAGGTTTGAGCCACCTAAGTAATAAGTCTTGTTTGCATGATGGATCCAATCACTTATTTTCTCTCAATCAAAATTTAGATATAATTTTTATTTAAATTATACAATGTGATTTTTCTGATTTTTATCTTGGATAGTCCTCTCAATGTGTAAAAGTAACCTACCCTTAAAATTAATAACTTTTCAATGTCTTTGTCAGCGAGCAAACTTACACACTCAGCAAGGAATCAAAAAATATTTATTTACTTCACTAAATATACAATACATTCTGCAACTCCCAAATTAATTTCTCTATGACATTTTTGATTATCAAACATTTCTATTCGGATCGATCCAGATCCCATGCCCCACAAGTTCTATGTGATTTGGTGAACGGTTTTTATGTATAGTGCTTTTTTTATGTACTGTATATTGCTTGTAAAATGAGTGAGTCCTTTAAGTGTCAATCTCGTGTTGCTATAAGGTATTGTTTTGCCCTTTGAGAATTTAAAAGTAAACATGATTTCATATTAGAATTTTACTTTCTGAAATTTCTGCATAAATATATTGTTATAAAACTTATATTTGTATAAATGTTCCAAAAAATCAATAGGACACAAGCACAGCAGGAGCTTGTTTTACGGGAGAATGAGAAAAATCGTTAACCTCACGTCTTAGGCCAATACAGTTGTGAATTCTTATTAAATGGCAAGCCGCTTACTTGTAGATCGAACAAAAGAAGTAGGGCCATGTCCCCACGTCACGGGTTTTCTGGCCGTTTTTTCAGCTGTATAGCGTTTTTTCCGACTGCCGGAAAAAACGGCCAAATAAAGAGCACAATGGAGCACCTATTGGGAAAACTCATGCATCAGTCCCCACTTGCACAGGTTTTCCGTTCCTGAACGGTTTTTTTCCTTTCCGACCGGCTGGAGTCCCGTCCGCAAAACATTGTTTCTAGCCCATGTGAATGGGATGGCTTTTCTCCTCCGCTCATCGTCGGAGACAGCCGTCCTCCCCCCTTGTGGTCCCATGGGGACCGGCCGCAAAACAGGACCAAATACCGGCAGGCAAACCGACCCGTTATTTTCCTGTTGCCGTGGTGAATTGCGCCCTACTGCAGAACCAAGGTGGACAGATAGAGATATGGTATGAAGGCTCCATTGGCCACAGTGAGCTAATTTTTAAAGGATAAATCTTTATACAAATGCATCTCATTTGAACCAAATATAAACTAATTTATAAAATGATGGCAGTAACAAATCTAAAAAAAAAATTTAGGATGTAAACATCTGGGAAGTGAGGAGACCAATTTCTGGAGCTTTGGCAGAGCAATGTTGTCCCATTCTTGTATGATATAGGTTTCTAGCTGCGCTATACAGTCTACTACGTACTATTTAATGTTAATGACTGTATGTTTAACCCTTGACTTTTGTAAAGTGCTGGCGAATATTTTGGCCGCTGATAGAGAATAAAGATTATTATTATATCTTTTTTTGCTTGATTTTCGGTTACAAAATTGCCCACATATTTTTTAATTGGTGAAAGGTCTTGTCAGGTTGGGAGACTGTTTGTTCTCAAAACTCTATATATGCTCAGCATTAATAGTGTCCTTTCAGGAATGTGTAAACCTGCTCAGCCATAAGTGCACATAATGCAACCGTGCATCACCACCAAAAAGCAAGCCTATGTGGTTTGCCGATCAGCTGTTTCCAATAACAAACCTTCAGATATTGACTCATCTGACCCACAGAACAGCATTTCATTTTACCTATCATCCATTTTAAAAGAAAACCCTGTCTCAGAGAGGAATGGTGGCATTTCTTTAATTGAGACTGATATGTGGCTTTTTCTTTGCATGATAGAGAGCTTTAACGTGCACTTGTGGATTAAACTTGAATTGTGTTTGCAGACCAGGGCGCATACCCTAGGATAAATTTGCACTCAGGGACAGGAGAAGAAAATCCCCCACCAGACAACCTTAACTTAGTGCACCATTGATTTTGAGACCTTTGCATCATCATCAACCAGTTACCTTGAATAGATATGGCAAAACGCTATAGCAACATTTGTTCTATGAATTATAAAATAACTAAATAATACCGGTTACCAAAACCAAAAAAACACCTCTTCACAAAAACAAGAATACCCAAGGCAAATATTACCAATGTACCTACTAAGGAACAACATATCACCACACAGTGTGACTGTTAAAATAAAAATACCAGCACATCATGACCACATATCACCACCACAGTGGCTGAATAATACTGTCACAGCATGACCATGTATCACCACCACATAGTGGTGGAATAATACCACATACTATTACTTAATGTCAACCATTATAGTACAACCAATATTACCGGCATATACTGACCATACAATGGTGGATGCCAGTTGTACACAGGTTCTACACACATATAAGTGATTACAGTAAAGTTACATCCAGGAACTCACAAGCGTCATATCTGACTAGTCATTCTATTCTTTGATGAGTTGTCCTATTTTCTTCGCCTTCTTTAGAATAGCTTCACTCAGCTTATTGCATATCCCCGGTTACCATATAGTAGCTTGGCTGCAGGATTCCCCAATCCTGACCCAGAAAATTGTCATATATAGTGCTTATAGTGCAGTGCCACTACATTTTCTCACATTTCCTTTCATTATAATCGATACGCAAAAATTTTCATAACAAAGCGCAATAGAAGAAACTAAAAAAGTCTACAGGTAACCGTTTATGGGTGAAAATTTAAAGTCCAACAACCTTAGACAGTCCGATTGCATGACTTTAGTTATCGTGGGCCCAGAGATGTGTTTGTTCCACAGAGGCGTTGCACCTCCATCAACCTCCATGCTCGTTTGCACCTGCTACGTTTCATGGACCCGCCCCATTTTGTCAAAGTATTCTGGATGTTAAGCACCCCACGTTTCTACTTAGTATTACCAAACGAAACAATTAATAAAACAAACGTATTAAAAACATCGGTATTTGTCGGGTAAGTTACTATTGGGTATCTTAACTTCACTCTTATACACTTTATTTGTTTCTTCTATTCTATCTTTTAACAAATTACACCATTTTTTTTGTGATTAACCCTACTATACCATCCCTACAAGTAAGGGAGTGAGGAGAGCTTTAAAGGTGTATATCTATAACGCTCCATCCACCAACATTCTTCATTATGAGACCTTGTGCGCAAGAGTTCTGTAAACTGTTTTAATCCCAGTAAAACCTCTCTCCGCAATAATTGTGTAGTTATGCTCTGTTTCACTACCCTGGATTTCCTCTATGACACACCATTTTAAATCGCATATGTTATGTTGGTACTCATAAAAATGTCGAGCGACAGTGGATTCTCCAAATTTTTTTGTTGTCTGTTTTTCTTTTTTAACCTATTTCCAATAGATTGTTTTTTTCCTCATCATAGTCACTTGCTTTATACAACCCTGATCTGAGAATCAATCTCATTGAGCCCCGATTTAATTTTCCTCATAGTTTGTCCTATATAGGATTTCCCGCAGAAACATTTCAACAGGTATATTACTTTCTCAGTATGTATAAAAACCTTTATGCTGAATGTCATGTCCCTTCATTGGATGAGTTATGAAATTGCCTTTTATAATGCTACTACAGTTTTGACATGATAGGCAAGGGAATGTTCCTCGTTTTTGTGTACTTAAAAATTGTTGCTTGTTCACATGAAGCGTTTTTTGTATATCTGATTGGATGATGTAATTTCCTACTGTTTTACCCTTACGGTAAATAAATCTAGGTTTTTCAACAAACAATTTATTGTGAACAGGATCGTTCTGCAAAATTCTCCAATTTTTCAAAATGCTGTTCTTAATTAGCCTAGCATGTTTATCATACTTCGAGATAAAATCTATTTTAGAGTCTACTTGTTTGGGTGTTTTTTTCTGTCGTGTTGTTTCTCTAGGAATTTTACCTACTTCCTCTCCTGTCTTACATATTGACTCTTCATCATATCCTCGAGCAATTAGTTTCTCTATAATTTTTTCTTTTTGGTTGTTGCACGCTGCATCAGACGAGCAAATCCTTCATGCAAGAAGGAATTGTCCTTTGGGTATTCCTGTGAACGTGCTGGGGGCATGATAGCTATCTTTTCTAAGCAGATTATTTCTATCTGTTGGTTTTGAATATAATGTAGTATTCAACTTATTCGCTTCCTTTGTAATTGACACATCTAAATAGTTGACTGTAGTTGAGTGTTTTGTCACCATAAAAACTCGCAAAAGTAAATCTATTTTAATAATATTACAACAACTTGTTTCCAATTCAGTTATCTGTTCCAGTCCAGAGCATGAACAAATCGTCCCAACGATATTTCTGACCAATGTCTCCCCGTACGTTGTAGCTCACACTCCAATTTTATTCAAGGAATATGTTGGCAAAACTCGGCGCAGCTGGAGACCCCATCGAGTTCCCCTGCTTTTGAAGAAACACATCTGCTATAAGCTATTTTCTTCTCCATCTGTCCCAGACCGCCATGACCTCTTCTCCTGGCCAAGACTCTTCACTGGAGAATTTACAAAACAAACATCTTAGACTCCTCACTTTTCCAGCACTTCCACAACAATTCATACCTCTGTATGAACTCCCCATCTATAGAGACACAAATGGTAATAATGACCCACTTGTGCCTCTAACAAACTGTTATGGAGCTCCCATTTGTGCACCAAGGGCGACATGTATGAATTCGACTGCGTACTTTTATTTATAAGCTTGGCGGCCGACCACTCCCAGTTCTTATAGATTTATAGAATAGTGTGTAGAATACGACAGTAAGAAATTTTGGCGCATTACATAGAGCTTAATGCGCAAAGTTTGTATGGGCATAGAGTGTAATGCGCCAAACTGTCGCACTAGCACTATGTAATGCGGCAAAAATCTGTCGTATTCCTACACTCTTTATATCTATTTAGATTAGTGGTGTCGGCGCCAAATAAGAAAAAGTATGCATTCGAATTCATACATGTTTGCGCTCTTTAATGTTTCAATGCACGGATTATGGAAGAATTCTGAAGAGTGTTAAATACGACAGATTTTTTTGGCTTATTACATAGAGCTTATTGCGCCAAGTTTGGTGCATTTACACTCTATGCCATACAAACTTTGCGCATAAACCTCCCTTATGTAATGCGCCAAAATCTTCATACTGTCGTAATCTAAACTCTTCTATGTCCCCTATTTAGAACTGTAAGTGTTCGGCGCCAAGTTAAAAATAAGTTACGCATTCGAATTCATACTGTCGCCCCAAGTTTTTAGTCTTGTTTTTGTATTCCTATATCGAGGTAGTAAAATTCCTCTGGAGAATAGAATGTATGTACAACTCACAAACTAGGTAGGCAGGAATAGGAAAAACACCATCTTGGATAGGCCAGCCCTCAATTAGGTAGGTTATTAGCGGCCCCCATAAGGTAGGTAGAATTAGAGTCCCCAAATAGGTAGGATAAACTAGGTCCTGTAATAATAGATAGGTAGTTATATAGGTCCTCCTCAATAATTAGAAAATAGAGGTCCCTACTAAAGTATTTATAATAGGGCCCCTTAGGTATGGTTGGTAAGGTAATATAAGGGCCTTTGTATGTAGGTAGGAAGGCCTCTCAGTAGGATGTATATAAGCCCCTAGGATGTAGGTATATAAACCCCTGTAGGTAGATATCTCAGGCCCCTTGTAAGCAGATATACCCTCCTGTAGCTAGATTATATGCCCCTGTAGATACAGATATATGTCAGTTGTAGGTAGGTATTTTCCTCCTGTAGGCAGGTATTTTCCCCCTGTAGATACTGATATACCCCTTATAGTTAGTTATATGCACCTTGTAGGTAGTAATGTGCCCTCTCTTGGTAGTTGTATGCCCCCTGAAGGTTGGTGTATGCCCTGCAAGTCCATAATAAATGGTGTAAAGCCCTATGTTCTTCCATTAATTTTAGTGCGCAATTGTGCAGGAAATTCTGGCCCATCTGCCTTGAAAATGTGCCACAATTAGTGATGAGGGGCGATTTTTTATCGACAAAGTTGTGAGAAATCGGCAAGGTTTTTTTAATGGTGATCGAAATTTCCAGATCATGCGATAATTAAGGGATAAAATCGTGTGCATCACTATTTAAGGAACGCGCCTTTTATCGCGCTTCCAGTAATTTTGGCGGCCAGCAAATCAATTGACAGAATAGAGCAAAGGGGTGAGATGTGTGTAGCGACGTAATGACTGGTATGTGTAATTGGTTTCGAGTTGGGCTGAAAAAAAATCACATGACCCTGCTATTCTTTTTACATAGAACAGCGTTTAACGAACTGTTTCAAGGCCTCAGTGTCTCTCACGTCCTCATAGGGATAGGACCTGGCGTTCTGCCTGTGGCCAAACAGCAACATCGACATTAGTCTATTCCTCACAGAGGAAACCCCTACTATTAGCTGGATCCCTTCCAATTTTAAGTTAGATTAGGGATTTGAACATTTTATGTAGATAGCTAGAGAATTTTAAAAATGCAGAATCTACCACTGTAAATTCACAGGCGGTGGGGAGCGGGGGGGGGGGGGGGGGGGGGAGGGGCCCCGCGGGCGAACACAGACAAGCTCTATCTATAAAGAACACTGATGAAGAACACGCAAAACTAATTGAAGCCATTGTAGTGAAATATCTTTATTATTAACGTTTGCTATAAATATTCCTGGAAATTGGGCAGCTTGAACTATTATTTGGATAAACAACATTTTCTAAGTAACTGCCAGGTCTCTTTGTTAGCTGCAAAACTCCACTTATATTATCAGTATAGCAATTACAGATAGGTTTCAATTTTACCCATTACACGCTGTGACTGTGATATATCCACCTTGCACTAAATTACAAACCAGCCAATCTTGTAGCAAACAGTTTTTTGTTTTCCAAAAATACCTGTGTATCGTACGAAAACATCCATAGGGAATAAGCAGTTACATGTTTTTTTAACTTTTGCGCACCCAGCACTGTTACATTGAACGCAGCAATCTACTAAATCTTAAAACATCAATCATAAATATTACCACCACTAGGTGAATTGAAAGGTGCAAAAAATACCGTTTATATAACAAAAACATAACAGTTACGTGTTTTTTTGACTTTTGCGCACCCAGCACCTGTTCATTGACGCAGCATCTACGAAAACATAAAACATTCAATTCAATATACACCACAGTGAATTGAAAAGGTGCAAAAAATACAGTTTATTATATCAAAAACATAACAGCTTTACTGTTTTTTGACATTTGCGCACCCATCACTGTTTTCATTGACGCAGCATCAACGAAATCTTAAAACAGCAATTCTATATTCACCACAGGTGGAATTTGAAATGTGCAAAAAATAACAGTTTATAATATCAAAAAAAAAAACATAACATTACGTGTTTTTTTATTTTTGACTTTTGCGCACGCCAGCACTGTTCATTGACGCAGCATCTACGTAAATTTAAAACAAGCATTCTATATTTCACCACAGGTGAATTGACAAGGTGCAAAAAATACATTTTATTATAACAATAAATAACATTTAGGTTTTTTTTGACTTTTATTGCGCAACCCAGCACTGTTCATATGACGAAGCATCTACGATAAAAATCTTGAACAGCAATTCTATATTCAACCACAGGTGAATTGACCGGTGCAAAAAAAATACAGTTTTTATATATCAGAAACATAACAGTTTACGAGTTTTTTTGACCTTTGCGACCCAGCACTGTTCCATTGACCGCAGCAGCTACGTAAATCTTAAAACAGCAATTCTATATTCACCACAGGTGAATTGAAAAAGGTGCAAAAATTAACCGATTTATTATATCAAAAACATAACCGTTATGTGTTTTTTGACTTTTTGCGCACACACTGTTCATTAACACAGCATCTAACGTAAACTTAAAAACAAAGCAAATTATCTATATTCACCACAGGTGAATTTGAAAGGAGCAAAAAATACCGTTTATTATATCAAAAAATAACAGTTTTACTGTTTTTTTTGACTTTGCGTACCAGCACAGTTTTCATTGACGCAGCATCTACGTAAATCATAAATCAGCAAATTTCTAATATTCACTACAGTGAATTGTAAGGTGCAAAAAAATAAAGTATATTAAATATAAAAAAAAAATACAGTTACGTGTTTTTTG
This sequence comes from Phyllomedusa bahiana, assembly GCA_025379985.1. NCBI lineage: Eukaryota > Metazoa > Chordata > Amphibia > Anura > Hylidae > Phyllomedusa > Phyllomedusa bahiana. Next base: position 42,737 of record JAODAL010030771.1, read on the forward strand.
ACTTTTTCGCAACCATAACTTTTCATTTACTCAGCATCTACGTAAATCTTAAAACAGCAAATTCACTATTCCCCACAGTGGAATTGAAAGTGTGCAAAAAAATACAGTTTTAATTTAATCAAAACATAACAGTTTCTACGTGTTTTTTGACTTTCGCACCCGAGCACTGTTCAATTTACGCAGCATCTACGTAAATCTTAAAACATCAATTCTATATTCACGCAACAAGTTAAATTGAAAGGTGCAAAAAAATACAGTTTATTATATCAAAACCATAACAGTTACGTGATTTTTTTACTTTTGCGGACCCAGGCACTGTTCATGACGCAGCATCTACGTAAATCTGTAAAACAGCAATTCTAAAATACCCACCAGGTGAAATTGAAAGGTGCAAAAAAATACCGATTATAAATTATTATTACCAAAACATAACAGGTTACTGTTTTTTGACTTTTGCGTCACTCCCGCAACTGATACATTGACTTGCAGCGATCTACGTAAATCTAAAACAGCAATTTCTATATTTCACCACAGGTGAATTGAAAGAGTGCAAAAAAATACCGTTTATTATATCAAAACATACACATTTTCGTGTTTTGTGACTTTGGCGCACCAGCACAGTTAGTTCACTTGACGCAAGCATCTACGTGAAAACTTAAAACAGCAATTCTAATATTCCCAGCCACAGGTGAATTGAAAGGTGCAAAAAAATACAGTATTAATTGCTATCAAAACATAACAGTTACTTGTTTTTTTTACTTTTGCGACCCAGCAAACAGTTCATTGACTCAGCATCTACGTTAAATCGTAAAACAGTAATACTATATTCACCCACAGAGAATTGAAAAGGTGCAAAAATACCTTATTATAACAAAACATAACAGTTACTGTGTTTATTTGACTTTTGCGCACCCAGCCACTGTTCATTACGATCATCTACTAAATCCATAAAATCAGCAATTCTAATATTCACCACAGGTTGAAAGCCAAAGAAAGGTGCAAAAAAATACAGTTTATTATATCAAAAACATAACAGTTACGTGTTTTTGACCTGTTGGTCGGACCCACACTGTTCATAGACGCATGCCGCTACGTTAAGAGCTTAAAACAGCAATTCCTATATTCCCACCCACAGGTGAATAGAAAGAGCAAAAAATACCGTTTGATTAATATCAAAAACATAGACAGTTATTTGATTTTTTGACTTTGCGCACCCACCAGTTTCATTTGGACGCAAGCATCTTACGTAAAATCTTTAAAACATGGCAATTCTATATTCAACCACAGGTAATAGAAAGGTGCAAAAAATACCGTTTATAAAAATCCAAAAAACATAACAGTTACGTGTTATTATTGACTTTTGCGTACCACAGCACTGGTTCATTGACGGCGCATCTACGTAAATCTTAAACCGCAATTCTATTATTCACCACAGGTGAATTGAAAGGTTCAAAAAATACATGTTTATTAATAAAAAAATAACAGTTACGTGATTTTTGACTTTTGCGCACCAGCTCTGTTATCATTGTACCAGCGAATCTACGTAAATCTTAAAACAGCAATTTCAATATTCACCACAGGTGAATTTGAAAGGGCAAAAAATACAGTTTATTTATATCAAAACATACAGTTACGTGTTTTTTGGACTTTTGCGCACTACAGCACTGTTCCATGTGACGCAGCATCTACGTAAATCTTAAAACAGCAATTTTCTTAAACTACACTCATGTCCATCACCACAGGTGAATTGAAAGGTGCGAAAAAATACATGTTTTATTATATCAAAACATAACATTAACGTGGTTTTTTTACTTTGCGGGACCCAGCAAACTGTTCATTGACGCAAGCCTCTACGTAAAATCTTAAAAACAGCAAATTCTATATTCACCACAGGTGAATTGAAAGGTGCAAAAAATACCGTTTATTTATATCAAAAAACATAACAGTTTTACGGATTTTTTGACTTTGTGCGAACCCAGCGGACTGTTCAATTGACGCAGCATCTACGTTATAATCTTAAAACAGCAATTCGGATATTCACCACAGGATGAATTGAAAGGTGTGCGAAAAAATACCGGTTTATTTATATGCAAAACATAACATTTACGTGTTATTTTTTGACTTTTGCAGCAGACCCAGCACTGTTCATTTGACGCAGCATCTACGTAATCTTAAAACAGCTAATTCTATATTCACCCACAATGTTAATTGAAAGGTGCGAAAAATACAGTTTTATTATATCAAACAAATTAAAAGTTAAAGTGTTTTTTTACTTTTTTCGCACCCGCAAAAAAATTTTCCCTTGACGCACATCTACTAAATCTTAAAACACAATTCTATATTCACCACAGGAATTGAAAGGTGCCAAAAAAAACCTTTTTAAAAACAAAAAAAAAACAATTTTCGTGTTTTTTTTTACTTTTTTCCACCAGCACTGTTTATTGACGCCGGGTCTTCTAAAACTTAAAACAAAACCAATTCAATTTAAACCCCATTGAATTGAAAAAGGTTTCAAAAAAAAAACCGTTTTTTAAAATCAAAAAAAAAAAACAATTTTCTTTTTTTTGACTTTTTTTCGCCCCCAGCACTGTTTATTGGGCGCAGCAAACTCTCCAAAAACTTAAAAAAACAATTCTATATTCACCACAGGGGAATTGGGAAAAGGCAAAAAAAACCCCCTTTTTTTTTTATCAAAAAATAAGGGGAAAAATTTTCTGTTTTTTTTGAATTTTTGCGCACCCACACTGTTTTATTTATCCAAACATCTAAATTTAAAACCTTTAAAAAATCAAAAATTTTAAAAATTTTTCCACATGAAAGAAAGGTTCAAAAAAAAAACCCCTTAAATTTTATCAAAAAAATTTAAAAGTTACCCTTTTTTTTTGGGCTTTTGCGCACCCACACGGCATTTACCACACTAAATAAATCAAAAAAAGCAATCTATATTCCCCCACTGGGGAATTGAAAAGGGTGCAAAAAAATACCGTTTTTTAAATCAAAACATAACATTTTCGTGTTTTTTGACTTTTGCGCACACGATCACTGTTCATCTGACGCACATCTACGTAAATCTTAAAACAGCAATTCTATATTCAACCACAGTTGAATTGGTAAAGGTTGCAAAAAATACGTTTATATTATCAAAACATAACGTTACCGTGTTTTTGCGCTTTTGCGCACCCAGCACGTTCATTTGACTCAGCAACTACGTAAAACTAAAAACAGCAATTTCTATATTCACCACAGGGAATTGAAAGGTGCAAAAAATACCGTTTATTATATCAAAACATTCATTAACGTGTTTTTTGACTTATTGCGCACGCCAGCACTGTTCATTGACGCAGCATCTAACTAAATCTAAAAACAGAGAACAAATTCTATATTCCCCACAGGTGAAATTGAAAAGGTGCAAAAAATACAGTTTATTATATCAAAACATAACAGTTACGTGGTTTTTTGTCTTTTGCGCACACCATCCACTGTTCATGTGACGCAGCATCTATAAATCTTAAAACAGCAATTCTATATTACACCACATGGTGAATTGAAAGGTGCAAAAAATACAGTTTATTATTATTTCAAAACATAACAGTTACGTTGTTTTTTGACTTTTGCGCACCCAGCACTGTTCATTGACGCAGCATCTACGTAAATCTTAAAACAGCAATTCTATATACACCACAGTGAATTGAAAGGTGCAAAAAATAACCGTTTAATATATCAAAACATAACCGTTACGTTTTTTTTGACTTTTGCGCACCCAGCACTGTTCATTGACGCAGCATCTACGTAAATCTTTTAAACTGCATTTCTATATTAACCACAGGTGATTTTGAAAGGTTGCATAAAAATACAGTTTATTATATCAAAACATAACAGTTACGTGTTTTTTGACTTTATGCGCACCCCAGCACTGTTTCATTGACGCAGCATCTACGTAAATCTTAAAACCAGCTAATTCTATATTCACCCACAGGTGAATTGAAAGGTGCAAAAAATACAGTTTAGTTATATCAAAACCATAACATACGTGTTTTTTGACTTTTGTCGCACCCAGCACTGTTCATTGCCGCAGCATCGACGTAAATCTTTAAAACAGCATTCTATATTTCGAACCACCAGGTGAATTGAAAAGAGCAAAAAATACAGTTTATTAAAATCAAAACATAACAGTTATACTTGTTTTTTTGAACTTGCTAACAAGCACTGTTTCATTGACGCAGGCATCTTCTAACGTAATCCTTAAAACAGCAATTCTATAATTCACACACAGGAAAATGAAAGGTGCAAAAATTACAGTTTATTATATTTCAAAACATAACAGTTTGCGTGTTTTTGACTTTGCGCACCCACACTGTTCATTGACGCAGGCATCTACGTAAATCTTAAAACAGCAATTCTATATTCACCACAGGGTGAATTTAAAGGTGCAAAAAAAATCAGTTTATTGATATCAAAACATAACAGTTACGTGTTTTTTGACTTTTGCGCACCCCTTCCCTGTTCATTGACTGCACATCTACGTAAATCATAAAACAGCAATTCTATATTCACCACCTGTGAATTGATAGTTGCAAAAAATACGTTTTATTATATCAAAACATAACAGTTACGTGTTTTTTGACTTTTGCGCACCCAGCACTGTTCATTATGGACCGCAGCATCTACGTCAATCTTAAAACAGCAATTCTATATTCACCACAGGTGAATTGAATAGGTGCAAAAAAATACCGTTTATTATATCAAAACATAGACAGTTAACGTGGTTTTTGACTTTTGCGGCACACCACACTGTTTCATTTTGACGCAGCATCTACGTAAATCATTAAAGACAGCAATTCTATATTCACCACAGTTAATTGAAAGTTGCAAAAAAAACAGTGTATAATAACAAAACATAACAGTTACGTGTTTTTTTGACTTTTGCGGCACCCAGCGACTGTTCATTGACGCAGCATCCCTACGTAAATCTTAAAACAGCATTCAATATTCCACCACAGGTGAATTGAAAGGTGCAAAAATACAGTTTATTATATCAAAACATAACAGTTACGTGTTTTTGACTTTGCGCACCCAGCCACTGTTTTTCATTGACGCAGCATCTACGGTAAAATCTAAAAACAGCAATTCTAGTATTTCACCACAGGTGCATTTGAAAAGTGCAAAAAATACAGTTATTATATCAAAACATAACAGTTACGTGTTTTTTTGACTTTTAGCGCACGCCATCACTGTTCATTGACCAGCATCTACGTAATCTTAAAACAGCAATTCTATATTCAGCCACAGGTAAATTGAAAGGTGTCCAAAATTAACCGTTTATTATATCAAAAACATAACAGGTTTACCGTGTTTTTTACTTTTTGCGCACCCAGCACTATTCATTGACGCAGCATCTACGTAAAACTTAAACAGCAATTCTATATTCACCACAGGTGAATTGAAAATTGCAAAAAATTACAGTTTTATTATATCCAAAACATAACAGTTACGTGTTTTTTGACTTTTGCGCACCCATAACTGTTCATTGACCGCCGCATCTACGATAAAACCTTAAAACAGCAATTCCTATATCACCACAGGTGATTGAAAGGTTGCAAAAAATAAAGTTTATTATATCAAAACTTAACATTTACTTTTTTTTTGACTTTTGCGCACCCACACTGTTCATTGACGCAGCACATACGTAAATCTTTAAAACAGCATTCTATCTTCACCACAGTGTGAATTGAAAGGTGCAAAAATAACCGTTTATTATATCAAAAACATAACAGTTACTTGTTTTTTTGACTTTGCGCACTCCCAGCACTGTCATTGACTCAGGCATCTACGTAAATCTTAAAACAGCAAATTCATATTCCACCACAGTGAATTGAAAAGGTGCAAAAAAATACAGTTTATTATATCAAAACAATAACAGTTACGTGTTTTTGACTTTTGCGCACACCAGCACTGTTCATTGACCGCAGCATCTACTTAAATCTTAAAACAGCAAGTTCTAAATTCCACCACAGTAGAATTGAAAGTGCCAAAAATACAGTTTATTATATCAAACATAACAGTTACGTGTTATTGACTTTTGCGCACTCCCAGCACTGTTCATTGACGCAGCATCTACTTAAAATCTTTAAAACAGCAATTCTATATTCACACCACAGGTGAATTGAAAGGGTGCCAAAAACATAACCGTTTTATAATATCAAGACAAACAGTTACGGTGTTTTGACTTTTGCGCACTCAGCACTGTTCATTGATGCAGCATCTACGTAAATCTTAAAACAGCAATTCTATATTCACCACAGGTGTATTGAAAGGTGCAAAAAATACAGTTTATTATATAAAAACCAGACAGTTACGTGTTTTTTGACTTTTGCTCACCCAGCACTGTTCATTGACGCAGCATCTACGTAAATCTTAAAACAGCAATTCTATATTCACCACAGGTGAATTGAAAGGTGCAAAAAATACATTTTATTATATCAAAACATAACAGTTACGTGTTTTTTGACTTTTGCGCACCCAGCACTGTTCATTGACGCAGCATCTACGAAATCTTAAAACAGCAATTCTATATTCACCACAGTGAATTGAAAGGTGCAAAAAATACCGTTTATTATATCAAAACATAACATTACGTGTTTTTTTGACTTTTGCGCACCCACACTGTTCATTGACCCGCATCTACGTTTAAAACTAAAACAGCAATT
>JAODAL010030772.1:0-49442 GCA_025379985.1 Phyllomedusa bahiana
GGGGAAAACAGGCTGGGTGCGAAAAAAGTCAAAAAAACACAAACTGTTTGTTTTGATTTAATAACGGTATTTTTTTGCACCTTTCAATTCACCTGTGGTGAATATAGAATTGCTGTTTTAAGATTTACGTAGATGCTGCGTCAATGAACAGTGCTGGGTGCGCAAAAGTCAAAAAACACGTAACTGTTATGTTTTGATATAATAAACGGTATTTTTTGCACCTTTCAATTCACCTGTGGGTGTATATAAGAATTGCTGTTTTAAGATTTACGTAGATGCTGCGTCAATGAACAGTGCTGGGTGCGCAAAAGTAAAAAAACACGTAACTGTTATGTTTTGCTATAATAAACTGTATTTTTTGCACCTTTCAATTCACCTGTGGTGAATATAGAATTGCTGTTTTAAGATTTACGTAGATGCTGCGTCAATGAACAGTGCTGGGTGCGCAAAAGTCAAAAAAACACATAACTGTTTATTTTTGTATAATAGATCTAGGGCGATCAAGCGGGGTGTAATTATGTTGCCACTGTAGACTCGGCCCTGAGCATAGTCCATAGAGTCCCGTTCAAATTTACTTTGTTTAATTAGAACAATATTATCCTCCAATTTCTTAATATTTACTTTAAGTTTTTCATCCAGGGTATAATAAAGTGGATCTTCCACAAAAGGATCAATAGATTGTTTAACGTCCCGAAGGGTAATCTCCAAATTATTCAGAGCTTCTTGCTCATGTGTGATAATTAATTGCATGAGCTCTGCAGAGCATTTACTCAAAATCTCATTCCATTGTTCTATAAATGTTTCATCATATGCAAAGGTAGGATACTTATTTAATCTGAGTCCTCTAGGTACCATTCCTTTGTCCAAATAGGACTGTAAAGTAGTACTGTCCCACCATATTTTGAGTTGTTTATGCATTATTTTTTCCAATTCTGACATTTTTTGTCTCAAATCAAGATTTTCCTGCTTCGCCATGGTAATTTGTCTTGCACCGTGTGTTGGCGGGAGACGTGCGGAACTAAAGGTCTTCATTCATTGGTGAGCGTCTACCTCTTCACTCTTTGTTGTTCTATTTCGCCAACTATTATAGACAGTTTGTGCCACACTTCTCCTCACTAGTGTCTCCTATAGTGGCTTTAACCAAAAAGGGTAGTTATCCGAGGTTATGGCCACCAGCTGCGGGCCATCAAGCTAGCCCTAGAGGAATGGCGCTATCTCCTGGAGGGGGCTCGACACCCGGTCAATATATACACCGACCACAAGAACCTCCTCTCCCTCCAGATGGCCCAGCGTCTAAACACGTGCTAGGCACGATGGTCTCTATTCTTTTCCAGATTCAATTTTCTGAAATTCATTTTCGCACCGCGGAGAAAAACGTCAAGGCCAATGCCCTCTCCTGTGCCTCTGACGTGGTAGGAGACGGACCAGCACCACGGCATATCATCCCTCCCGAAAGGCTAATCTCTGCTGCCCCCATAGAATTGCAGCGAATCCCTCCGGGCAAGACGTATGTGCGCTCGACTCTACGGAAGAAAATACTGCATTGGGGACATTGCTCTCGAGTGGCAGGACACCCAGGAGTGAAGAAATCTTACTCTCTTATCTCCCGTTTCTATTGGTGGCAAAGACGTTCATTCATTCGTGGAGTCGTGCACTTCGTGTGCCCGCAACAAGTCTTCCCATCTCAAACTGGCAGGTCTGCTGCAGCCACTGCTTATTCCCAATTGTCCCTGGACCCACGTGGCCATGAATTTTATTACTGACCTCCCGCCTTCCTCTGGATATACCGTGATCTGGGTAGTCACAGATCTCTTTTCCAAGATGTCCCATTTCGTCCCTCTGCCAGGTCTGTCCTCTGCTCCTCGTTTGGCCAGCATATTTTTTCAGCATATTTTTCGGCTACATGAGCTGCCCCGCTATATAGTCTCTGACTGGGGGGTCAAATTTGTTTCAAGGTGATGGCGCTCCCTCTGTAACCAGCTACAAGTAAAATTGGATTTCTCCTCGGCCTATCACCCTCAGAACAACGGGCAGGTGGAGAGGGTTAACCAGATACTGGGCATCTATCTGCGGCACTTTGTTTCTGCTCGTCAGGATGACTGGGCCAATCTGTTCATATAATTTGTTAGACTCCGAGTCTGCCACTGCCGCCCCCTTTTTCATTGTCTATGGGCGGCATCCATGCCCAACCCTCCCCCTCTTCGTGCCCTCTGAGGTCCTGGCTGTGGAAGATTTGGTCCAAAACTTAACTGCCATTTGGAACCAGACACGCCAATCTCTACTCCGGGCTTCCGCTCGGAACAAGATACAAGCTGACAGAAAGAGAAGACCTCCTCCCATCTTCTCTCCTGGTGACAAGGTGTGGTTGTCGGCAAAGTATATCCACCTCAAGATCCCTGGCTATAAGCTTGGTCCCCGGTTCTTGGGACCATTCAAGGTGCTAAAACGCCTAAACCCAGTGGCATACAAGCTCCGCCTCCCTCCCATGTGGGTCCCGACTATGCGGGTCCCGAACTCCTTCCATGTCTCTCTTCTGAAGCCGCTCATCCTAAATCGTTTTTCTCGGAAAGTTGTTCCTCCCACTCCTGAGGCTGACGCCACCAATGTCTTTACGGTAAAGGGGGGGGGGAGGCAAAGGGGGGATACTGTCATGGATGCCCCAGGTCGCAGGCACATCCGTGCACCGCTGCCGAGCGACGCCGCGACCCTCATGTCGGGTCGCGGACGCGCTTGCTCCCCGATCTGTCCCCCTGGCTACTTACCCGACCATGCTCCTGCTGCAGCCTCTGTCTCGCGGCGCACGCGGCCCCGCTCCATAGGGTGCGCGCCGGCAGTGTTAAATTTAAAGGGCCAGCGCACCGGTAAATGGCTATTGCCGGTCGTTGCCCTTATTAAAGCCTGCCTCTTCCTGGTTACCCTGCCGGATCTTTAGTGCCATTAGCCTACTGAGAAAGCATTCCTGAAGTCTTGTCTATTACCGTGTACCGTACCAATTGCCTCCGTTCCTCGACCACGAATCCTGCCAACTGTCCTGACCTTCCTGCTTGTCCTCGACCACGAACCGCTGCCGCCTGTCCTGACCTTACCGCCTGTCCCCGACTACGTCTACGCCTTACGATTTTGTACCATGCTACACCTTGGCTGCCTCCACAAGCAAGTCACGTCAGGGATAGTGACCTGGTAGACTCCCGTTGCAGCAAGTCCATCCCGCTTTGCGGCGGACTCTGGTGAAAACCAGGACCTACTTAGATTCCGCTCCCTGGCGTGGCTTACGCCATCGCTTGCGGTGGTCCAGAGGATCCACTACCATTGCTCGTGACTAGTGTTGAGCGATTGCGTTGGCTATCGAGATCGATCGATAGTCGATAGTCGGCCGCTATCGATAAGGTTTTTCGATAGTGAGCATCGATTATGCGCAATGACCATTAAAGTCTATGGGAGAGCAACAACACCTTCATTATTACACCCAAACAAGGCTGGAGAAGCTGAAATTAACATCCACAACAGTCAAATGGATACGTGCTACATCTTAGGCAACACACTTAGGTTATAAAAGTCACAGACCATTTACTATCCCTGTCTTGTACCACAGCCTGACCCTTAAACCTGCATCACCCACAAATTAAAAAGTGCCAGAAGGCAGTATGATTTGAACCATCATGTTACTTGAACTGGACATTGAATATCCCTGTCCTGGAACGCAGCATGAGCCCCAAACCTGCATGACCCCCACATTTAAAAAGTGCCGGAAAAAGGAGTCTTTCAACCACCATTTTAGTTGAACTGGACATTGACTATACCTGTCCTGGGCACAGCATGACCCAGGGCCGGAGTTACAGTGGGTGCGGTGAAAGCCCAGGCTGGCGTCCGTCATCTATTGACACGCAAGTCAAAAAACACGTAACTGTTATGTTTTGATATAATAAACTGTATTTTTTGCACATTTCAATTCACCTGTGGTGAATATAGAATTGCTGTTTTAAGATTTACGTAAAATGCTGCGTCAATGAACAGTGCTGGGGGGCGCAAAAGTCAAAAAACACTTTAACTGTTATGTTTTGATATAATAAACGGTATTTTTTTACACCTTTCAATTAAACCTGGGGGTGAATATTGAATTGCTGTTTTTAGATTTACGTAGATGTTTTTGCGTCAATGAACAGTGCCGGGTGCGCAAAAGGGTCAAAAAACACGTAAAACTGTGATTTTTTTCGTACGATACACGGTATTTTGGCAACAAAACCAACCTGTGCTGACTACAAGATTGCTGGTTTTAATTTAAGTGAAAGGGTGGAATATTCAACAGTCACAGGTGTAATGGGTTAAAATTGAAAACCTATTCTGAAATTTTAATACTGATAATAAAAGTTGAGTTTTGCAGCTAACAAAGAGACCTGCAGTTACTAGAAATTATGTTTTATCCAATATAAGTCAGGCTGCCCATATCCAGGAAATATTTCAATAGCAAACTGTTAATAATAAGATATTCCACTACAATGTCTACACTAAGTCTTGGTAAACTTTATCCAGTGTTCTTTAATAGATAGAGCTTTTCTGTGTTCGCCCGCCCCCCCCCCCCCCCCCCCCCCCCCCTGCTCCCCACCCACCGTAATTTACAGTGGTAGATTCTGCTTTAAAATTCTTAGCTAACTACATAAAATGTTCAAATCCCCCAATCTAACTAAATTGGAAGGATCACAAACTTAATTGTAGAGGTTTCTCTGTGCAGAAATAGACTAAATTTTGCTGAGCTTTTTGGCCACAGGCAGAACGCAGGTCCTATCCCTAGGGGACGCTGAGAGACACTGAGGCTGAAACAGGAAACGCTGTTTTTATGTAAAACGAGGTCATGTGATTTTTCCCGCCAATCGCAACCATACACATCCCAGTCATGACGTCACACAACATCTCACCCCCCTCTCTATTCTGTAATCTGATTTGCTGGCCCCCAATTACAGGAAAACGCCGAAAAAGCCCCGATCTTAATAGATTTATGCACAGATTTTAACCTTAATTATCGCATGAAACTGAATTTTCGATCACCATAAAAACCTTGCCCGATTTCAACTTTGTCGATAAAAATCGCTCAACACTACTCGTGACAACTATTGGCTTTCTCGCCAAAGGTGGCAGTATTTTTGAAACTGCATTGTTTGTGAACTTTTCACATGCTGCTGTGGTGAAGGTGTATCGTGAGCGGAAAAAAAGTGATGTGGAAGCTGCAAAGCACCATGAGGCTTTGATGAGGTGAATGTTGGATATGACGGTGACCAAGATCGACCCACTACACTGGAGCAGCTCACAATCCAGGGGGCTACCAAATGTGTGTCCTAAACAACAGAAAACCTTACTGTAAATTGGGCTCCAGAGCAGACTTCCATTCTCTGCTCTGTATTGGAATTGAAAAAGGGTTACATTCTCTAATGAGTCACATTTTCTGCTTCATCGAACGAATGAACGTTGACGTGTTGGGTGAGAAACATCAGAAAACAAACACACTGCAACCATTGCTGGACGAACACATGCTGGTGGTGACAGCTTTATGGTCTGGTGAATATTTTTATGGCATTCTTTGTGGAAGGAATTCCCAAACTGATTTGGTTAAGAATCCATGCTTGCAGATCACGTATATCCATGGAAGCTATTTCTCTTCCCTGTGACAAGACAATGCAATATTTTACATGACTAGAAATGACTGATATTGGTTGGAAGAGCATTATAAAGATTTGCTACCAGACAAGCCCCTAATTACGCAGGCATGAATCCAATTGAGCATCTGTGGGACAACCTTGATTGTTGTGTTCACTCTATGGATCCTCCCCGTGCACCCTCCATCAGATGGGGGGTGTAGTTCAGTCAGCATGGCTCTACCTGTGACAGCCTACCAGGATATTATTGAGTCACTCCCAGCCCATTTAGCTGATGTCTGTGCTGCACAAAGTAGTTACTCAGGATATTAGCTGGTGGTCAGTGTAATGTGACTTGACTGTAAATGTTTTCTATAGTAAGGTATACTAAGTAAAATCTTGTATAACTCACATTACCAGCATGCAGAATATGATAATGTACCATAAATTTACCTAGGAAAAGGTAGTTATAACAACAAATGTTTCAAGGGAAAGATCTACAAACTTGGATCTAAATTAAGGAACCTTTTGACTACACAAGCCATGCTGCACCCTTTGATGTACACAATGAGTTAGTAAATCCTAAATTTGGCCAAGTATCTATATTTGTGTTTAGTATAATAGCGCAAATTTTTTCTGTGTATGTCATGAAGAAATGTAGATTTTACTTCATTAATGTAATCAATGGTGAACACTGTGTCCTCTAAGGCCGTGTTCACATGGCTTATTCAAGCCGCAATTGCGAGCCGGATTGCGCTCGCACTTCAGGCTTGAATAAGGGGCGGGTGCGGGGGGCGGGGCGGGGGCGCGGCGCCGGCCCCATAGACTTGCATTATCCATGGCGCATATTGCGCCTGGATAATGTGCAAGTGACTTTCTCCCCACCCGGCGGATTCGTCGAGCGGGGAGTAGCACGGAATCCACTGTTATCTCAATGAGAACTGTGTATTACCGGTAAGTACTTGCAAACGGATTGGCTCCGAGTAGCTGCAGCGCAAGATCCAAGCGGCAGTGTACGGCGCCAATGCCGTGAACGAAATAAGCTATTGAGCGCCCCTAACCAAAATAAAAACCTCCACTGTCATCACTTTAATTTCAGTTTTGCTCAGCACACCAAATTATACATGAGAAGTACTAGTTGAAGGGTATTTTAATCCATAACATCAGTTCAATATAGTCAACTGCACTGTAATATAGAATTGTCTTTATTTCAATAAAAACAACTTTTCTTATAAAAGGAGTATACAGTTGAAACCAGAAGTTTACATACACTAAAATAAAAAGACACATAAACGATGTTTTTCTCACTATCTGACATGAAATCAGAATAAACCTTCCTGTTTTAGCGTCAATTCAGGAATTACCATCATTTATTTATAATTGCCAAATTCCAGAATAACTGAGAATAGAGAAAGAGAATTGTTATTAAAGGCTTTATATTATTTTTCTCTGTCAAATCTCAAAGTTACATACATTTCATTATGTATTGGAAGCAATGCCCACTAAATAGTGTTGAGCGATAATTAACGACAAATTTGAAATCGGCACGATTTTTATGTTGATCGGAATTTTTATTCGATCAACGCAATAATTTAGGTTAAAATCTGCTCATAATCTATAAGATTGCTCCATTTTCGGCGCTCTCTGTCGATTTTGGCGCCAGCCAAATCAAAGCTTACAAATAGAGCAGGGTAAGACTGTGGTGTGCGACGTCATGATTGGGATGATGTATGGTTGCGATTGGCTTGAAAAATCACATGACCTTGTTTTACATAGAACAGCCGCTTCCTGATCGCCTCAGTGTGTGTCACGGCTCAAATAGCAGACGTATGCCCATCTCTGTGACAAACAGCATCACGCAAAATTATACAATTGTTCACGATATACCGCAATACATAGCTTTGAACCTTAGAACATAGTTAGATTAGAGATTTCAGATTTAGGTAGTTTAATTGCAGAGAATTTTAAAGGAGGCCCCGCAATCTAGCCCCTCTGCGCAAAATGTCACAGGGGACGGTGGGTGGGTGGGGGGGGGGAGGGGCACGGGCAACACGACATACCAGACAGCTCTAAAGGATACTTATATTGGGTGCACCACCCAGACTTAGTTATACATTGCATTGCAATAGCATTTTTATTAACAGTTTTCTGTTTGAGTATAATTACTTGGATGTTGGGCAAGCCTGAAACTTTAAAATGTATACAAATCTTTTCTGAGAACTGCAGGTGTTTTTGTAGGTGCAAAACTCCACTTTTTCATTATCATTAAACTTCCAGATAGCTGTTTTTTTTCATCTTTTGGTCAATCCAACTTTGTTGATAGAGGTACCAGTTGCACTTAAATTTGAATCCAGCAATTTGTGTAGTCACCACAGGTGAATTGATATGTTGCCAAAAATACCTTTTTTTCATCCGTCAAACAATTTCAGATACGTGTTTTTTTAGCACTTTTGGTCAGTTCAGCAATGTACATCAGAGTTACCTTTGCACTTAAATTCAATCCAGCAATACTTGACTCATCACCTCGCCAGAATATTTTTCTAGGGTGCAAAAAATACCGTTTATTATCACGAATTACATTTCAGATAAGGTGTTTTTTTTCAATTTCGGGCGCAGTCACAGCTTCAAGCATTATACACGCACATTGCAATTAAATCATCTCTGAATCAGCATATATTGTATGACTCACTGCAAAGTTCGTCGTTTTTAGGTGCAAAATATACCGTATTATTATCATATACATTTCAGATAGCGGTGTTTTTTTATCAATTATTGCGCAGGCAGTCAGCTTTTAGTTGATTTAGAGGTATCTCCATGCTACATTAAATTAGAGAACTCACATCAATTTTGTCGTCACACGCAGGTGTATTTTTAGGTGAGCAAAAAATACCGTTTATTTATCCTTCAATACATTTCATCATAACAGTTTTTTTCTTTTCATTTGGCACAGTCCAGTCTTTATTCCATAGAGGCACCTGCAATTAAATTTAAATCCAGCAATTTTGGTCGCACTAGTGCAGGTGAATTTTTTAGTGCAAAAACATACCCCGTTTATTCTCCGTATAAATTTTAGATTGTTTTTTTTTTTTTTTCCCTTTGGGTCAGTCAAGCTTTGTTGATAGAGGTACCTTGCACTTAAATTGAATCCAGCAATTTTGTTTTTTGTCGTCACCCGCTAGCAGTGTAATTTTTAGGTGGCAAAAAATACTTACCGTTTATTATCCGTATACATTCAAATAAGTATTTTATCAATTTGGCACAGTCCAGCTCTTATTCATACGCAGGCACCTTGCAAATTAAATTATAATCCAGCAATTTTGGCGTCACCGCAGGTGTATTTTTAGTGCAAAAAATACCGTTTATTATCCGTATACATTTCAGATATGTGTTTCTTGTGTTTTCACTTGTCTTGGTCAGATCAATCGTTGATTTTGTCTTGAAGAGGTAACCTTGCACTTAAATTTGAATACCAGCATTTTACACATATGTCCCAGCAGTTGTTATTAGATGGACTCGGTGCCAAAAATACCTTTATTATCCGTATAGCATTTCAGATCATGATGTCAACATTTACTTCTCATTATTCTCTCTTTTGTCTTTAGTTGTAGCCAGGCCAGTCTTGTTCACAATTAGAGCCTACCTTGCAGTTCGTAATTTGCAATTACAAGCATATTTCTGTAGTCACCAACAGGTGTAACTGATTAGGTGGCCAAAAATACCTTTTATTATCCTGTAAAGATACAATTTCAGATACTGTTTTTTTCAACTTTGGTCGTCAAGCTTTGTTGATAGAGTGTACCTTGCACTTACACATTTGAATCCACAATTTGTAGTCACTGCGCAGCGGCGTAATTTTTAGGTGCAAAACATACTCCGTTTATAATTATCACCAGTTGTATACATTTCCCTGATAGGTGTTTTTTTTATCAATCTTTGGCGCAGTGCCAGCTTATTCATAAGAGGCACCTTGCAATTAAATTTGGAATCCACACATTGATTGTGTCATCTTCCGCAAGGAGTGTATTTAGGTGCAAAGAAATACATCGTTTTCTCTTATCCGGCTTACATTTCAGATGAACGTGTTTTATTCTTACTTCACTTTTGGTCAGTTCAAGCTTTGGTTGATAGTAGCACCTTGCACTTTCATTTGAATCCCACAATTTTGTTAACTCACCACAGGATATTGATAGGAGCCAAAAATACCTTCTCATTATCCGTCATACATTTCAGATACGTGTTTTTTTTCACTTTGGCTGCAGGCCAGCTTTGTCATTAGAGCCACTTGTTTCACTTAAATTTGAATCAGCAATTTAGTCGTACCGAAGGTGTATTTTTAGGTGCAAAAACTACCCGTCTTATTATCCTGTATACATTTCAGATAGGGTTTATTTATTTTTCAATTTGCGGCGCAGTTCCAGCTTTATCATAGATGAGCGCGCGCCTATGCAATTTAATGTTGACACAATCCAGCAAATTTTTTCGTCACCCGCAGGTTAATTTTTAGGTGCAAAAAATACCGTTTTATTATCCGTATGACATTTTGTCAGATAGGACGTTGTATTTCACTTTTGGTCATCCTAAGCTTTGAGTTATCAGAGGTGACCTTGCACTTTAAATTTCAATCCAGGCAATTTTGAAGTCACCACAGGATGTATTTTAGTTGCCAAAAATAGACTTTTTATTATACCGTATGACATTTCAGATACGCGGCTGATTTTTTTTCACTTTTGGTTCACGTCAAGTCATTTGCGTTGATCAGGAGAGGTAAAACCTTTATCACTAAACTTTTCCAATTCCATTCAATTTTGGTTTTGATTCATAGGACGACTATAGCAGAAAAGCTCTGTGATTTAGCCGTCTTTTAATAAGAGACTTTCCAAAACTCATCCATAACCTTCTCCAAAATTTTTATCTTTCTGAACATGGGAGCGAAATTCAGGTGGTAATCGAGCAAAGAGCGGGTAGGACATGGAGGTAGAGGTACGAGAGAAGGGTGCACATTCAGTGCATGGCGACAACACGCAATCAGCGGATCGTCGGTTGCAGGACCGTCAGACGCTGTACATGCGCAGGGTCAGGGCCCTGTGAATCTCAGAACGGACCAGGCGGTCGTCCAATCTCTTCTGTCATTGGTTAATTGCAACCTGCCATCCAGCGTCTTTACCCACTCCTTCCCACCAGTCACGACCACTACAAATGTCATCATTAGCATCATAGCAACCGTCCAACATGAAGCGAAGGCAGCCCAAATGTCACTCGTGTACCCACACACTGTGGGATAACAGTTTTCTGAAGAACTTCTTTGATGGAGAAAATGCGGGTTGGGGTCATTAAAGGCATGTTTAAAAGATCAAGAGGCCAAAGAGGAAGAATTTGTAGTGCTCTGACGCCCAGTTGTTGACTGAATGGCCTATCAGAGAGGATAAGGGAAGCCGGTCCAATCGCAAAAAATTCCGGGCGGTTCCGGCAACGCCATGCAGTGACCCTCGTTGCTTGTAGCCCGCAGCTTCTGGATGCAAGAAAGTCAGGGACGACCAAGTCAACGGCTGTAATGGATGATGATGATGATATGATGATCACGACCATTGCTGATCCATACATGTCTTATTCCGCAGAAATTTGCTTGCGAGCGCATCTATCACTGGACGAGCAGGAAGAACGATGGTGGTAGTGTCAATATTGTGTCCCACCCCGCCTCAAAAAAGGTAGAGGGCGGCTCCAAAAAGTCTCATGAGATGATTCCACCACACGTACAGCGAAACCCACGCACCTCTCGCTTAACGCCTGTCATAAAAGTCAGGACCTCTCAAGCCTGGGCCTTCTTTGAGCAAAGTCCCTGATACTACACTCTCACGAACTGTCTATACATGCACTTTGCCCTAGCCGTAAACAGCATAAGTAAAACCAAGAATCTTAGGTGTTACCACCACCCACCCACATGTCCAGTCACATAGCAGCGAATGATGAGTTGAAATGCAGGCAAAACACCATGCCAAAAAAGAATCGACCAGCACCGTCGACGCCGGGCTCCAACCACTGTCGACAAACCCTGTCTTGTCGTCCGCCATTCCTCCTCCCACCGCCACCACACAAGCGTTCCTCAGCTGCCTATGTCTCTCAGAGTCCATGATTCAAGGATCAGGCCTCCGCATTCAGCCACACCCAACCACCGGAGAGTCGCCGATGTAACATACCAGCACCAGCCAGAGACCCGCTACCTAACCCCTTCTCCCTCCCCGCCAGTTTCCAACACGACCTAACAAAAGCGCCGAACAACGGACCCGTCCTAAGCAGCCAGGCCTTCTTTCCTTCCCAGGTTTGGTAGCAGAAGAAACAACGTTAACCCAATCCCAATGTCTATCTCACAAAGACAAACTATAAAACACCTGATCTACTGACGCATATGAGCCAGGCTTTTGGCCTTGGAAATCATTTCCTTTCCCGTCTGGTGTGCGATACACAGTCAGCGCGCTTCCAGGGTCCAAGTCATGTAGGCCCTTGGCCTGCCCCCAATACCATAGCCGACAGACGCATTCTTGCTTTAGTCGCGCGTATAAAGTCCGTCTCCCCTGCCTCTGGTCAATCCACGTTGTCATCTAATCACTCTTTCAAGCCCGCTGTTTTGTCTCTTGCATCTGTCTGTCGCGTAAAAGTCCATCTCAACCTCAACCACCGAGACATATCATTGGACTCGTCCACGGGCCCAAGGCCGCTGATATCTCTGTGACAAGCCTCACTTCTTGGTTGAGCTGGTGTGAATGGTCTCCTGTGGGGTGATGGCGGTGGCTCTCGATGTCGGGCGCACGCGTCTTCAAAACCGCCAGGAATGGGCACTGGGTCTTTCCCCCAAAGGTCCTCTGGTGGCATCCCACGTGCCCAGATAAACCAGGCGCTCGTGTTGGAAATTAAATCTGTCTTGTGAGAAGCTTCCACACACATGTCAGGAGACTGTGCCGACGCTCCCTCAACGTGATCTCGATGCGCTGGCTGGGTGACGAAGAACCCTTGTGCCAGGCAATGTGGTTTGCGGCCGAGTAACGGCGAAAATCTGCAGGTCCGCATCCTAAGATTCGGTAGGTGTCTGGTAGTCACATCTCCTTCTCCTGCACATGTTCATGAACCTTAGTCGTCGTCCAAAATTTCTAAACGCCACTAACCCGGTATGGACTGCCTGCTGAAGAAGGCTAGGTCTGAGTTCGCACTTGCCGCCGTCTCTCGCACCCTGCTTCGTGCCCGCAGCAGCGTTGCAGCGTCCAGCTCGGCCCTCCCCGTCAACGCGGCTCATTGTTGACGCAGTGGCAACAACGCCTGGAAGTCCACCTCTCCACATGCCCCAGCGAATCAAGCGTGGCAGCAGCGCCATGCCATTACGCAGGTAACGAAGTGACACATGGCCTGACAGCAGCAGTGCGGACTCCGCTGGTGTTGAGAGCCCTCCGAGCAGTGCAGGCAAAGTGCGAGAGTGAAAAAGCGCTCACTGAGCAACCATCCTTGCCAGAATTTGAAGAAGCCCAGCCAAAAAACTGGTTATGCGGACGGATGCCCTTGTCAGCATAGGATCAAGCTCTAGTGGTGATTTCTAGTTCTCTGAACGATTGTTCGGAACACTCTGAAACATCAAGGTCCCTCCCAGCGATGGAGCGAGGAGACGAACACAGAATTGCGGACACGGCAGGCCTTGTCTCATCCGTCAAATCCACAAAGGCCCCTACAGTCATTCGTCGATATTTTTAATACGCACCTTCATTAGGCAGTGGTATCGGGGTCCAGCGCTAGTGCATTGAGGCGTGACACCATTCAGCTCTCAGGGTGCATCGATCTGAGGCAAGTCAGAGGCTGTGTTAGAACTGGGTGGCCGGGAGGAAGCGGATGAGGAGGAGGAGGGATTCCTAGACACCGATGACTGTACCCGACGTACCCTGGTGCCAGATGGAAAGACACACGATTGACGCGCGTCAATTTTGAGCTTGAGGAGGCGAATATGAGGAAAAGATCAGTTTGCTAGTGCCCCTCGAAACCCAAGGCTTGGCGGAAAATCAAGCTACCATCTCTCACATGAGTGCTTGATGCTCCATTTCCCTCCCAACATGGAACCTCCGCAAATAATGGCCGACACAATATCAAAATGAACAATAGTCACACAGGTGGCCACCACTCCTGGAATCCCCGGCACTAAAAACAAAACACTCAGCACCTTCTTCCACTACACCACCCAAATAGAGATAAAAATCAGGAAATGGAGAACCTTGCTGAGATGATCCGACTGTAGACACTCTGTTGACGCACCCTTCACGTATCTTTCAAATGTCCATGGCGCGTGGAACACAACGGGTACAGCAACGTAGAAAGCAGTAGAGTGGGCCAAGTAGCGGGCAAAGTGGCATGAAAGCCTAATGGGTGACCTCGTGGCAATCTTATATTTACCCCACCTCACCAAACGCGCGCTGTTTTAGCAATCTGTCTATGGACATCACATCTACAACACACAGAGAACCTGCTGGAAGATCATGAGAGTGCACAGAAACTATCCGCGCTCAACAATCTCACTGATGGATTTTTGTGATGTGATTCCGGACCCAATAGACTCTCTGGTATCCAAATGGACGAATGGTGCTCACGACTCGAGCTCGCCACGCCATAGAGGTGTCTTGTCCTTCCAGCAGCCAGCGTCATATCTTAGCACTACTGGAGGAGTCATTAAGAACAAAACCATCCTGGCTTTCCCACATGATAATAGTTGGATCGTTTGACATTTTATCAAGATGAAATCAGGCATGGATCTCTGATGATGTTGTGGGCCCACAATTAGCCGAGGTCCACAGATTACCTTGCCGGTCTAGCCTTCACATTCCTCTTCAAAACAGAAATGGTCCCCCTAAAAAAATGGTTTTTTAAACAATGATCACTTTCTTACTCAATTTTTATTCTCAGTTTCCCAACAGTTCATTTTTGCTGGTTTTGCGGTGAGTGGAGTACTCTGTAACATAGACAGCAAGGTTTTCATGACAACACCATATTCCATGTACTCACATTTATCTTTAGAAGTTGCGCTATTGTCAATTGTTATTATGTCATGTGCTGTGAGATACAGTCTATAATTAGGTCCTTTGGAACATAAATGTGTCTTCTAGTGCGATTTCTCCATCATGCGGAATTTCTTAAACATGGCTGAGAAGTCATATTTATAATTTGTTTCTTGTGTGTCATGTAGCGTGAGATACAGCAATAATCGTGGTCCTTTTGTGAACAGAAATGTGGCTTTTTCAAGTCTGAGCATTCCATCCCCTCAACACTATTTTAACATGTGGCTGAGAAGTCCATATTCTAATTCTTTGGGGTGTCATTATTCGCCTGTAAGATACTGCAATAATCGTGGTCCTTTGGAACAGAACAATTTGGCATTTACAGTGCATTTCTCTGATACACACACAATTTTTAACAGTGGCTGAGAGACGTCTCATATTTTTATAAAATTTTTTGGGGTCATGTCTAATCACGCTTGTGAGATCACAGCAATAACGTGGTCTCTTTGAAACAGAATGTGGCTTTAAGTGCGCATAGTCTCCTCTCACATATTTTAAACAAGTTGGCTGAGAAGCAGATTCATTTTTATCTTATACATATTTTCTTGGGGTCATTAGTTGCTTTGCGAATTGCAGAATACTACAGGTCCTGATTATAAAACAATATGTTCTTTCAAACAGACATCTGTACTTCAACCAATTGTCAAGAAAGTGGCTCAAGGGTCATGTTTTTGAATTTTTGGGGCATTTTGCTGTGACATCAGCTATACTAAAGGTCCTATTATAAAAAAAAATGTGTTTCTAACAGCCCATATTGTTCTCCACATTGTCAAAAGTGGCTCATGGGTCATGTTTTGAATTCTTGTGGGCATTTTGTATTGCGTGTGACTTGCAGCTTAGCTATCAGATCCTATTGTTAAAAAATGTGGTTTCTAACAGACATTCGTTCTACACAATTGTCCAGAGTGACTCAAGGGTGAGTGGTGCTTGGTCTAAACTAGGACAACGGTATATGTACAACTGTTACTCATACGTCGTCATACTGCTAAATGGACTTGTGTTTTTGCGCAAAGATCTTTAACCATAGCTACGCAATCGTTATTGAGACAAACCCAATATAATACAATTAAAAAAAAGAGAAACCAAAGAACATGGTGTGATATCACATACACTATTATTAAAATTGTTTTTTCACCTAGAATTTTAAACTACAAAAAACACATGCACAGATCTACACAATATAATGACTGGTAAAAAAAAAATTCTCTGAATTTTATCAAGGGAGGTAACGGTCTAGACTTGATACCACAATGTCCAGGACATATTCAGAGATCATGGAGTATAGGAGCACGGACCCAGAGTAACAAACAAAGAACAGAGACAATTATTCCCATTCTCTCTCCAGACCATTGTAGATTAAATATGAGAAAAAAGAATGCAAAGAAAAAGGGCACTGCGGGAGGAACAGGAGCGTTGAACCATCAGTATTTTCCAAGTAGAAGCTCATTGGTCCACACTCATACGGGATAGGAGGGCATTTCTGCGTGCGTACCCAGGTCTTCTGACTGTCGTATACTTTAGATGAAGGACTGGAGGTCTTACATCGACATTTTTCCGCTCCCGCTCTCAGCTTCAGCACTGACTGTTTTCGACCTGCTGGGCGTCATAAGGGCATTTTTACCGGTTAATAGATGACGACGCCACCTGGTCTCTCACCGCACCCACTGTAACTACCGGCCCCACATGTATCCCAACACCACTCTTGTCCAATTGAACCAGCGTGTTACTAGATGACATACTCTAGCCAGGTCTCTTCACCGCACCCAATGGTACCTAACTTCGGCCTAGCTGCATTGAACCATGTGCGCTGTTAATAGATTGACAAGATACGCTATCCTATCTCTCTCACCGCACACCACTGTAAGTCCTGGCCCTGGCAGCTGGAATCCCTCCGTGTTAACAAGATGGCTGACGGCAGCACTGGCTCTCAACCATTAGGGGCAATCAGAGAGCTTCAAATTTCCCTAAAAAAAATCTGGATTTTGACAAAGGTTGATTTTCTGTGATGTATAGTAGTGTCAAAAGAGGTCTCCAGGGCTGGACACAAATTGCACAATTTGAGGCTTAAAATTTTCTGGGGCTGGAGTACCACTATGGGGTCGCATCAATTGATCTCCAGGGAGTCTGTCCTAATGACATAGTAGAAAGGATTTTGGAGGAAGAAATGAAACCATTGTGAATTGATGTTGCTAAATCACGTACAGAAGGCCAGGAGTGGCAACATGTCTTCTCAAACTAAGAAGTGTTCTCTTTGGGAATGATTAGGACACCATTTGTATTTCACTTCATGGGAGTGCGGACAAATAACATCCATCTACACATGGTAAAAACAATACCTTTAAAAAACTACGCAGGGATGCGCGGTGAGTATATTGTCATGTTTACATCACACTTGACAAAACAACAAGCAAATGAAATAATCGTAAAACTAAACATAAAACTTCCCTAAATAAATTTGAAAACAAATGTCGTTACCAAAAAATAAAACTAAAAGACAGTAGTGTACAAAATAGCATAGTGCCCACTTTTTGATCAGTGGGATCAACAGGTTTAAGGGTCATGCTGAGGTACAGAACAAGATATAGCTCAATCAACACAGTGATAACAAAATGGTGGGTTTTCTAAAACTCCATTTTTCACCGCATCTTTTTAAATCTCGGGTCAAGTCAGGCTTTGTGGGGCATCATGCGTGTGGCCCAGGACAAGGTATAGTCCAATGTCCAGTGAAACTAAAATTGGTTGAAAGACTCCTTTTTCCCAGCATTCTTTTTAAATCTGGGGTCCATGCAAGGTTTTGGGCTCATGCGTGGCCCAGGACATTTGTAACGTCAATGTCCAGTGAAACTACAAATGGTGGCTGTTGAAAACAGACTCCATTTTTTTTTATCGCTCGGCACGTATTTACATAATCTGTGGGTCAAGCAGCAGTTTTGTGAGGCTGCTCGATATGCTGATGGCCCAGGACAAGGGATATAGTCTATCAGTCATGTCCAGATGAAACTAAAAGGTGGATTTAAAAGACTAACCTATTTTCTCTGGCACTTTTTACAATTCTGTGGGTCCAACTGCGAGGTTATTCTGGGGCTTCATAGCTTTGGCCCAGGACAGGGATAGTCTGATGTCCAGTTAGAAACTAAAATGGCGAGGTTTCGAAGACTCCTTTCTTCAGGCACTTTTTAATCTGTGGGTCAGACAAGGTTTAATGTGGTCATACTAGCGGTCCAGGACACAGATATAGTTAATGATACACAGTACAACTAACACAAGTGGTGGTTAAAAGACTTCCTATGAGTTCCGGACACTTTTTAAATCTGGGGGTCAATGCAGGTTTAGGGGCTCATGCTGTCGGCCTCAGGACGAGGTTAGTTAATGTCGAGTTTGAGAAACTAAAATGGATTCAGGTATTCAAATGACGGTCTGCTTTTTTGAGCAGCGTAGTCACATTTTATTAATCTGTGGGTCATACAGTTTTAATGGTCATTCTGAGTGGTAACAGGAACAGATATAGTTCAATGTCCAGTAAAACCTAAAATGGTGGTTGTGAAAGACTCCCTTTTTCCGGCACTTTTTCAATCTGGGGGTCAATGCACTTTCGGGGCTCTTATGGCCAGTAGCCCGAGGGACAAGGTAGTAGTCAATGTCCAGTTCAATAAAATGATGGTTCAAAATCATACTGCCTTCTTGGCACTTTTTAATTTGTGGGTGATGCAGGGTAAGGGTCCAATGCTGTGGTACAAGACTGGGATAGTAGAATGTCTGTGTGAACTATCTTTTCCTTGTGGCTTTATAACCTAATTGTGTTTGCCAGAGATGTAGCACACGTATGCCATTTGACTTTTGCTGGATGTTCATTCCCAGCTGATTTATATTCTTTTCCAGCCCTTTTGGTTGTAATAACGAAGGTGTTGTTCTCCTCCATAACTTTAATGGTCATCCGGCGATAATCCCTATATCGACTATCGGAAATCCACTTGAGAATTGCCCGATTAAAACGACTATCCGACCCGATGAACGATAGTCAACGTAATTCGCTCATTCACTACCCTTAACACTTTAATGACATTGGTTCAAATGTTTTTGAATATCCTTCCACAAGCTTCCTCACAATAGTAGGTAGGTTAAATTTTGGCCTCTTCTCCTGACAGAACTGATGCAATTGAGCCATTTTAGTAGTTCGTCTTGCACACCACCATGCCTTTACATGTTTGCCCATAAATTATTCCATATCGCATAGATCATAGGCTATTGGATGCGGCGCCACTCCAAAACATTGACCTCTGAGAAGTCCATCCCATAAGGACACGATGTCATCAAAAAATGAGTCATTGTTTAAGTCCCATTTTTATGTTAAAAACATTTTCTAGGATTTTTTTTTTTTCATCATCATCATCATCATCATCACTTTCAATATTTTTTCATAATTCTTAAGTCTTGCCGTTTCCACTTGGCCACTAGCCTTGTTTGCACTGCTTTATAACAGCAGTCAATAGATATGCGTAGAGTACACACGTAGCTTCATTGCGAAGCAAAGGAGACTTGAACAGAAGACTGACTCAGTCCCATTCACTCTTCTATGGAAATTTTTCAGTCAAGCTCTAGCTGACCTGGGGAAGAAATCATCCTAGTGTACTCAGCGGAGGTGAATATGGGATGAACAAGTGACAATCTTCCCTCTGTGTCTGTGGTCTCCTTGTGATCATCTAGTTCACACTGTTGTCCTCCCTTTCATTGACCCTCTTTCAGCTGCTGCGATCAGTAGAGCAGCAACATACTGAGGAACTCTTCCTTACAAGAACTAGCGAAGTGTCCTGTATATTATACAGGCTTAGTTGGCCAAAGTACGAAAAACTACAGGACTTTTATGACTATTATTTAAAAAAAATTGAGTGAAAGTGATATGTAAACAATAAAAAAACAATAACCAAAAAATATCTTAACAAAATTGTGAGATTTTAAACAATAAGTCATTTTTGACGACACACGTCTCCCTTTAAGCCACTTTGTAACCATTTGCAATTATATACTTCGGGTCACTGTCCCATTTGGAAGACCCATTCTCCAACAGCTTTAACTGTGCTGGACTTGATTGATCTTTACAGATGGTTGTTTCAGTATTGGCATTATCTATCTTCCGTTATAAAACCCCTACACACTTGATGCAGCTACCCCTATGTATTCAACATTTGGGATGGTGTTTTCTTAGTTTTCCAAGCTGCTACAACCTTTTTATTGTCCGTCCAAATGTAACATTGGACATTATGCCAAACAGTTTCAGTTAGTTTCGTCGTAGACCCACAGACATCTGTCTCCAATACAAATGTCTACTTGTCTCCTTTGGCATTGCAATCCATAATCTGACTTTTACTATGTTTTTCTACTATTACGAGTAATTCATGGCTTCTTCCTGGCAGTCTCGTAGCCTTTTCTCAGCCCATGTTGATTGACAGCACATCATTTCATGGATGGATCATCACAACTCAGTTTTAACCAGCTATTCACTACCTGCCAGCGCCAATCTCCACCAGGTCTTTTGCTGATGTTCTTCAGGGTTGAAATGCACATGTATCAGATTCTAAGCACGTCTCATCTCTGAGCACAGAACCCTCTCCTGTCCTGAGTGTGTATGATAGGCTAGACATTCCCATCTTGTTTGTACTTGCGTATAATTGTTGATACAGCCTTAAAGAGGCACCTAGCATGGTAATCTGGAAATTGCACTCAATGTGCTGATTATTCTTTAGTCATCTGTTCCCAATAACTGTTCCAGCATAGAAGTCGATGTCATCGTTGAGCTAGGGCGTGCTTAAAATACATCCACAGTGTGTCTCTAATTAACTCACAGTTCTGTTACAATTACCCTATCAGGCGAGCTTCCAAAGACACAAACATTCACTCATAGTGGGCCTGTCCCAAATGTGCATTTAAGAGGGGAGGATAGTAATCCTAGTGTACGTAAACTTTTGACAGAAAGTAATAAAAATGCCTTAAAAATGTCTTTCTCTCTCATTATTCTGGCATTTGAAAAATATAAATAATTTTGGTTCCTAATTGACCTAAAACGGGTAAGGTTTATTCTGATTTCATGTTAGAAATTGAAAAAAACATCATCTTGTCTTTTTATATAGTGTATGTAAACTTCTGGTTTCAACTGTAAGTGACATTCCAAACCAGAAACAGATGTTTTGGTCCTGAACCTTGTTCACATTTGTTGCCAACTGTGTACTTAGAGTATTAAACACCAGCCATAGGTTGAATGATTGTGGCAATGCGCTGATCCTAACTTATTCTGAATATTACTATGAAACTAGTACAGTGCATATTGACTATTGTACGAAATGTGTGTACCTTGTAGACGATAACACCACCTTCCTTGCGTTGTAACGGTCCAGATACATCTAGGGTAGCAATAAAGCATTTGGAGCTAAAAGTGCCTTCTTCCTAGATCCATTTTTTGAATTTGACTTGAGGGATAGGTAGTCCACTGATTACTGTATACAATATAAGTACTATTTAGCTTACATAATTAATACAATTTCAGATTTGGGCCCACAAAATTGTATTTTTCTAAGGGCTCAACCTTTTACTAAAATTATTTACTTTCAATTGATTCATAATATATGCCACAGACGTATATCAGGGTGCTGGAGGGGTATGCGCTGACGATTGCTATGGGTGTAAGGGATGTAGCAAGAGAAGGCAAATTTGCATTTGACAGTTATTCTGAGCGTAGTGATCTGATGTTTTACAACCTCCTGCTTAAGACAGCGGGACCATACGCTAGATGGAGTAGTAGCCAAGCACATCATGCCCAGGGTATTGTTGCATCAAGGGTACAATTTGCGGCTGCTTTGTCAAGGTATTTAGATATGTAGGTGCAAACAGAAAAAAAATTTTTTTCACACATAAGACTTATTCACAAATAGCGCAGCAACACTGCCATCACTAACTTCTCATCCAAAAATAAGCGAAGCTTAAACCCTCAACAAGTAAGTGTAGTTCTCTAGCAGTTTTGTATCAGGCCTTGTGTGCTGGACCTTATAAGCTCTTTTATGGCTTTCCCTAGTATCTCATCAAAACCTAAACCCACCGAAGGATTTTCTGGTGGGCCAGATAAATTCCAGACTTTGAAAAAAAAAAAAATCATGTAATTACAGTTTATTGTACTAAAATCCAGCATCCAATAAAAGTTAGTAAAATAATCATTGCATAATACTGAACTATTCTGCATTATATTGTGATCCAAGATTTCTCCTGGGCTAGCGTGAGTTATATGGGTGAATAATACATTTTGGATACTGTAATTTTACACTTGAGCATTATTATTCAGATTCCTGCATTCCAAAACAACACCTGCTAGAAAAGTCTACATGTATCTAGCGGCCAAGTTTGGATGACTGCCTTCACACATCCCGAGCATTGGCAATAACATATACAAAATGGAGCAGTGTGAATTTTGGACTAACAAATGCAAGTCCTGGTTGCTCAGCTTTAAAAGTAAAGCACTTGTAGTTTACACAGTTAATTCTCTGATCCACCACCACAGAATTATTAACTTTTTTGAAGTCTCTGTACTAGAATTGATTCTCCATCAAAACTATAGTTATAGTTTGATCTTTGTATTCTCTTAGTCTTCTGAAATATGGAGAAGTATATATTCTTATTTCCAGATTTTTTTGTCTATTTTTTCTTTTTCTTAAATTATGGACATCCACCATTTACTGTCATGCTCTATGCACAACCCAAGTACACTTTTATAAATCATCCCAGTATTAGTATTGCAGTACGTAAATCAACTGAGGGAAATAAACTGTCGAACATTATTCTGCCAACAACCTTTTAGATTACTCATCTTAGAAATAAATGCAGCTAACCATAAACAACTGGATTTTACATTGTTTTAAAACAAGGATAATAAAAAATAAAATGCTATGTGTTTTTGGATAAAGCTAAATTAAACATTTTTTTAATATTAGAATAAGACATGGATAACGTACCGACAACTTATATCATTTACATTGAGCTTTAACATTTAAACAACTGGTTTCTCCTGCATCTCTGGGCTTATGTTAATCCAAACTCCTCTTTTAATTAGCAAAAACTTAGAGGCAGACATGTCCATGGAGTGTTCTTGTGCTATGGTATATCTCACAGGGTATTCTATAGTATAATGACAAAAGTTTATTCATATATTTTTATTTTTTTTTTGTGCTGTATAAAAGCAGCTTCTGACCATCATTTTAGCATTGATCTCTTCCCCAATTGGTTCACACAATCTAAATTCCTGATCAACCTATCAGTATGTGTTTTCGGAGTGTGAAAAAAAACATGCTTGGAGGAAATACATGCGCAAATGAGGAGAACATACAAACTACATACAGATGTTGTCCTTGGTGGAATTTGAATATAGGACCCCAGTTTTGCAAGGCAACAGTGCTAACTACTGGGTCATGGTTCCTTCCTGTTTTTTTTGCTAACTGGTAAGCCCCGGATTTCAGATTGTCCTCTATGATGCCACATGACCCATCAAGTGGCTGCAAATTTTGGGTTTGACCTCTCAAATAAGGAAAAAAAAAGACAACAACGAAAGGAAAGAGCGAAGAACACAGACTTGCTAAAGCAACTCATGAACTCATGAACTCATTCACCTTGCTGGCCACAATTTCCTTCATGTTCTAAAGTATCCTGTTGCTCAAGTCACAAAGTCGCTACCAGCCCACATACAGTAAGCAACTTCAAATTTTGAATCCATCATGAACTTTGCCAATTTTATAAATAAACAATACCATCAACCCGAGCAAGACTCTAAAAGTGGTGCATAGAAAACACCCCTAATCACAGGTCAAAGTGGTTCTGTACTTACTTATTTGCCATCAGCAGAGACAAACATAGAACAGACAGGCCACTACAACCTACCATTGCCACACGATATATTGCACCTCATAGTGGTCAGAATCACCAGATTTCAAGTTGCCATCAATTACTCTCTCCCATGTACAAGTGACGATGAATACTAGCACTGCACATTCCTAAATGACAGAACAAAATACAACACTGTACACATTTAGGGACACTCACAGAAGTACAGTCTTTGCTGATAACTTCATGAATCTTTCACACTTTCCTTTATCCTCTTGATTTCCAGCCCAAAGCGGCCTATGTTGGCTCTCCTTCCAGCCACTGACTCAATCCTTTTACAGACAATGCACTCACGTTTTTTTCAGCCAATGTACATAACTAGAAATAGGCCGAATCGCTTCTAACGAAGTCGGAATTCCGTTTAGAATTATGTTCACTAAATAACACTTTGATTACTGAACGCAGTTTGAAGTTTAGTGGATTGTGACATTCGCAGGCGAACCAAGTCGTGTTTTTAATTGAATAAAAATGGCTGCAAGCACATGGCGTTTACACAATGGGCCAATGAGAACTCTAGAAGGAAGCGAAAGGCAGTACCACATCAATAGACTCATCGTGCAACAGATTAGAGTCCAATCGCTGAGTAGTATCTGGTCTGACGCACACAGCACATACAAGTCCAACTCGACGCTGGCAGTTCTACATTCTCTTCATCATCGTCCATGTACACAAAGCTGCATGCACACCTGTAGCTTCAGATCTCACAAACAAAAGAACCAGAACTCTTCTTAACTACAGCAATTTCTTTGGGGGTGTCACAGCCTTGTTCCTCAGAGTGCACTGTCTTTCTCTTTTACTGTTCTAATTTCTGATTTTGTGGGGATATTGGAATTGAGTCCAATTCAGCTGGCATACTACAATGTAATGCGATCTGCTCCAGTTCAGGAGCAGCTATTTGAATCATCCAAGGGTTATCTAATGCCTGTTTCTTTGCTTTGAGCAATTTCAATTAAAGGAAACAGCGTTTTAGAGAGTCTGATTCAATCCGAATACCAGTTTATATTTAATGGCTGCATCATTCTTTTGCACAATTTATATCCAAGGCTACTTCAACGCGTGTTTTGAGCTATTGTAGTCAGTAAAAGCAACGTTTTTGTTTTTTCTATTTAAGACTTCCAAAGACAGCATAATTTCATTTAACACGCCACAGACAGGCGGTTTAAACTTTTGCCACTCACTTCTCTTCTGCACTAAATTTAGTATCCAAGGGTTAATTAATGCGTATTTGTCTCTGCTGTTTTAAGCTTTCATCAGTTAAAAGAACGGTGTTTTTCAACGCCACTCAAAAATGAACATTCTTGCTTGTAGCATAATTCATATCCGAAGGGTTAAATTGAAGCAATTATTTCTGCCTGTTTTAGTCAGTAAGAAGACACGTCGTACTTATACAACCCACAATAGCTTGTTGATTGATTTGCCCACACTCATTCTTTGCGCAATTTAGATCCCAAGGGTTAATTAAGCGTTCTTCTGCTGTTGTAGTCAGTTAAAACACCATACAGTCCCTCTTTTCAACGACAAACAGAAAGAAATTTTTACTGTAAGCACTAGTTTCTATGAACCGAAGGACACTAACTTAAACTTTTTCTGCTGACGTCAGTATATTCAGTACAACAAATACACGTCGTTTTCTAAAACACGCACATTAGCTTTGTAATTCTTTTGAGCTCATTTTCTTTTGACACAGTTCTTACAAGCCCTATGTTTTTATCCAAGCCTATAAGTTGGGTTTCATTTTGATGAGTCTAATACACCAGGGTGTGTATTTATCAAAAACAGATACTCTGTCACTTAATATAGACATCTGTTACAGTTTTGGAAGCGATAACAGTATGTCCGACCAGAAGAGGTGGCTAGGCTCACACACATGCTAGTGGCATGGCCAACAAACATTCCTGGAGCAGCACATGTCGCAGGCACACAGTAAATGTGGAGCGTCTGCAGCAGGGGTCTCTCATGAGAAGACGCACAGAACAATTGCCGGTGTCATCTACACCGCCAGGTATGTGTATCTGACTCAAGCAACTCCAAAGGGTTCTACGATTGTTGTACACTAGGTCATCCCCACTTCCTCCAGAATGACATCTGACAACCCCAGCCAAAGTCGGGGGACTAAGTCCAAGTCAAACCCTTAGATTGGCATGGCCCCGAGAGCCAGTCATGGCCATTCATCACTGATCCTCAACACCGGCCCTGTCCCCCATCCGGGTCCTCTCAGCCAGAGATCCTACTATGTGGTCTGGGCTCACAAGCGACACTATCACACAGGATAACAATTTGAGGTGAGACTATCAGCACTAACTTGCAGCGAGAGATAGAAATGGGGCCAATATCCCCTGCTTTGTCGAGCGCATGTAGGCCAGCTCAAATGTAAGAGCTTGAGGACACAATTGGCATGTTGGTCTGGTCAGTGTCTTTGAGGGGTCAGCCTCCATCTTGGTGCGCCTACTGGGCAGCCAAACTGATGTGTGTAACGGAAGGAGTCGGGTAGTGGTACCCGCGTGGACCACTCAGGGCTTCTGCTCCAAGTGGTGGCGTGACTAACAAGCGGCTGTCGGCATCTTCACAGAGCCTTTGATGGTAAGGATGGCTTAGCCCCAACACAGCGCCAGTGAAACCCTCAGGGCAGACCCCCAGCAGTGGTACTGACCAGATAGGCCAGAAGTGGCCCAAAAACTCTAGGCACCAACAAAATAGGAACAGAGATAAGGCAGGCTAGGTAAAGATATTGCAGGTACAAAATCACACGAGAACAGGCACAAACGGAAGTCAACCAGGAGGTTAAACCTAAGGCAAAGGAACAATAGCAGAGACCGACAGGAAACAACACCAGAAACATAAGCAGAGACTAAAGCCATAAACTCAGGCAAGGAACCAAGGCACAACCAGGTCAAGAATACACGTCAGACGACAACAGGCAAGGAAAACTCTAATATCACAAAGACACAAGAGACCCATAGCAGATCTATCCAAATTATAGCGATAACCATAAGTGACACAAACAAGACAGCGTTGCACACTGTCCCCGGACAGCTAACAAAACAATATAAGAAAACACACAGCAACAACCCAACTACAACCAAGAGAACACTAACAACACAACGATTGACGCGACAACGCTGCAACAACAAGGATCAGGCAGGGAGTGTAGGGGAAGAGCAGGCTATAAACACACAGTAGAAGGGGATATTGGTAGATGAAGACGCCAACCCCCGCTGCACACTGTGGTAGGTACATAAACAGTGCATGATGTGGCCGCCGCCCTCTATAGAGCAACAAGGAGTCAGGGAAGCAGCCAAGATGGAGGAGCAGCATAGCCAGCACAGGAAAAGCCACACAGCAACCGCAGGTGTGCAAGCAGCAGCACCAGGAACGCACATGGCGACAGAGGCACGGAACCGTGACAATGTGTGGCCTCAACTTGCCGAGTTTGCAGTGAAGAAGCTGTCCTGCCCGGACAGTAGTGTGGCATCAGAGCGGGTGTTCAGTGTGGCAGGGGCCATCGTTATCCCAAGGAGAACCCGCTTGTCCACGGGAAATGTGGAACGACTGACCTTTGACAAGATGAATCAGGCGTGGATCGGCCAGGATTTCCATTCATCAATGCCTTAGGCGTCAGATTACATCAGCCATGACGCCTCACCAAAACTTTGAGAAATGAGTCTGGGTTCAAACTACCTGCCTCAGCCACTATTCTGATGCCACACATCTGCTGCCAGTTTCTCCATCTGCCTTCCACCATCTTTACCAGGGACTGGTATTGCCACCCACCTCCACACTCTGTCATTGTGCCACTCTATAACCTCATGCTGCTGCTGATGTTGCTGGTGCAGTGGCCTCCACACTGTGTCATTGTGCCACTCTCTGAAATCATGCTGCTGCTGTTGTTGCTGCTGCGGTCACCTCCACACTGTGCCACTCTCTGACCTCATGCTGCTGCTGCTTCCGTCACCTCCACTCTCTGTCATTGTGCCACTCTGTGGCCTACTCCTGTTTTTGCCACCTCCAGAATATGTCATTGTGCCACTGTCTGACCTCATGCTGCTGCTGTGGCTGCTGCCGTGACCTACACACTCTACTGCAGTTTTTGCATACATGCCAACTCTCC
This sequence comes from Phyllomedusa bahiana, assembly GCA_025379985.1. NCBI lineage: Eukaryota > Metazoa > Chordata > Amphibia > Anura > Hylidae > Phyllomedusa > Phyllomedusa bahiana. The sequence continues at coordinate 27,735 of JAODAL010030772.1, forward strand.
CACTTTTGGCGGGGGGTCCTGCTAATGGGGGTCCCCCCGCCACCCCGGCAGAGTTGGTGAACCTCCTGCCGCCAGCAGGCAGCGGGGGTGCTTTAAATGACCGCGGCGCCAGAGTAGCACAGGCGGTTGAAGCGGCCGCGCGGCCGCTCACCCGCCCGGCGAATTTTAACTGACTTGTGTGGCCGCAGCTGCCGTACAGGCAGGAGGAAGGAGGGATCGTTCCCCTCCTCCCTTCTCCCCCTGTATGTACAGCGCCGGTGTGTGCTGTACATACAGATCAGCGTCGCAGGGGTAGTGACGCGCGGCTGCACTCACTCCCCCCGCAAGGCTGAGTCGGTCGGCCAGGAGATGTCCGGACCTGGCCTTGCTGCAGGGAGCCTGGTGAGGTAAGTGGCTTTTATTATTTTATTTTTAATAGCTATAGGGGGGGCTCCACCTGGCTACAAAGGGGGCTCTACCTGGCTACAAAGGGGGAATCTACCTGACAACAAAGGGGGCATCTACCTGACAACAAAGGGGGCATCTACCTGGCTACACCGGGGGCTCTACCTGTCTACAAAGGGTGCTCTACCTGGCTATAATGGGGCCTCTATCTGGCTACAATTGGGGCTCTACCTGGCTATAAGAGAGCTCTACCTGGATACAATTGGGACTCTACCTGGCTATAAGAGGGCTCTTTCTGGCTACAATGGGGGCTCTTCCTGGCTACAATGTGGGCTCTACCTGGCTACAAAGGGGGCACTACCTGGCTACAGAGGGGGCTCTATCTAGCTACTGTGGGGGCTCTACCAGGCTACAAGGGGGCATCTTAAGTATAAATATGGGGTATATGGCAAAATGCTATAATGCTCTAATAGAAACACACTTATGGTAACGTCTGTATATGGGCAAATCTTCCCGTTTGTCCTGGCACTCAGTATATATTGTAGATCAGATGTGTAGATTATATTAGAAAAATTTATTCAAGCGACTATAATACAGCTTAAATCAAAGAGACTTTACTTGCATATGAACGAGTCTAGTCCATAGTGTGAGCCGTAGCTTATGGCTTCATTTCAAGAGCGTATATTCATGCAGCGCATTAGCAGAGTAGAAGCAGTCTTTCCAGGCTGGGCGTAACCACCTGTGCGACGTTTCGAGAGGCGGTGCCCCCCTTTCACCGCCTCTCGAAACGTCGCACGGTGTGTTACGCCGGGCCTGGAAAGACTGGAAAGGACGCTTTACTCTGTCATGCGCTGCATGAATATACGCTCTTAAAATGATGCCACGTCTGATCTACAATATATACAAGAGGGCATCTACCTGGCTGCAAGGGGGCATCTACTTGGCTACAAGGGGGCTCTACCTGGCTACAAAGGGGGCACTACCTGGCTGCAAGGGGGCATCTACTTGGCTACAAGGGGGCATCTACTTGCCTGTAAGGGGCACTACCTGGTTATAGGGGGCTACTACCTGGCTATAAGTGCACTACCTGGGTAGAGGGGGCATCTACCTGTCTTTTTTCCAAAGCCGTTATGCAGTTAGGTGGAGTGGTGGCTTTTTAAAGGGGCGTGGCACACCAACAAAATGGGCGCCACCCTCTTCAATCTCCTGCTTTTCCACTTTCAAAAGTCGGCAAGTGTAACGTTTTCTGGCCGCAAAGCCAGAAAGCTCCAGGTACAGGAGATTCTCAGGGCCCACCGCGGGCGCAGATGGAAATACTCGCGGTGGGTAGCCGAAGTGCAGGACACAGGTGATGGATAAACAGATGCTGTAGCTGTTAAACGGAAGTACAGTCCCAGGATGGTAACAGACTAGCCAGGAAGCCAGGTATCAGCAGGTGTTAGCTGACTAGTGCAGCGACCGGAATACAGCAGGTAATATGTCAGGAACCAGCAGATAAACAGGTGCGCTGGACAGCGCAGGGTAATGCAGACGTTCAGCAGAAGCTCCAGAAGACACACTGGAAACCCGGATGTTAACGCAGCAGGAGCTTCAGCAACAGAGGTCTAGCTCTATGGAAGAACACCAACGAACTGACTCAGAGTCCAGGGAGGAAGTTCCTTAAAGGGGATGTATCGCTTCCTTCTTCGGCTGGTCACACCCTTTTTAGCTTCCCAGCTCTGTGAATGCAGGGGCGTTTTCTTCCTCTCCAGCTGGATGACATCATCCCCCTTCACTGCTGGCCTGAGATCCCCCCCCCCTCCCCTCTGAGTTCATCTATCACTGTGTCTCTCCTATCAGTCTTATTTTATAAGAGCTGTATACATACCACAGGCTGCATTCAATCTAATCTGAGCAATGATCTCCTCTCACAGCTGGAGATGTATTACAGCTTTCTAAGAACGGCACAGATCTGCGTTTATGCAGGAGAGTTAGGCACAGGGTCAAAACTGTCATGTTTTCTCATTGTACAATCTGCTGCAGTCTGTTTCTGCTAGGTGTGGAGACAGAAAATGCTACGGCCCCTTACTCTGAGTGACAGACACAGCTCAGTGAATTGACCCAGGGGCTGTACAGAATGTAAATGAGCTCTCAGCTAGTGAATTGCAAGGAGGAGGGATCAGGAGGGATTAGACCACACTGGTATCAGTGTAAATAAAACACAAGATAAGGGGACACTGTGAGAACAAGGCAGCTTTGCTAATGACATCCAATTGCAAAGTTGCTTGTTTTCACTGTCCCCTTATTCTGAAGACCATTTAATGAAACGATAACACAAGGCAAGGCAAGGGTCACAGGTCTCAGGCAGGAAGCAGGAGCACTGTGTGTATAAATGTCAGCAGGCTGGCACGCGCGTGCCCTATAGGGTGCACACACGCGCTGGGGAAGCCACAGAGGATGGACACACGCAGGAGCGGGACCAGGTGAGTAGCGCTAAGCAGCAGAGGACACAGGAGCAGGTACAGAGCATAATGACACAGTCGCTGTGAGCCCCGCACAGGGAGCCACAGCAGACCCGGAAACAGGGGCACGGACACGACCGTGGTCCAAGGCACGGGTCGCGCCGTGATCCGTGACAGCAAGTATGAGTTTTTGCCACCTCCAGAATGTCAATGTGCCACTATCTGACCTCATGCTGCTGCTGTGGCTGCTGTCGTGACCTACACACTCTGTCATTGTGCCACTCTATGACCTCATGCTGCTGCTGTTGCTCCTGCCATGAACTCCACACTCTGTCATTGTGCCACTCTCTGATCTCATGCTGCTGCTGTTGCTCCTGCTGTCACCTAAAAACTCTGTCATTGTGCCACTCTGTGGCCTACTCCTGTTTTTGCCACCTCCAGAATGTCATTGTGCCACTCTCTGACCTCATGCTGCTGCTGTGGCTGCTGCCGTGACCTACACACTCTGTCATTGTGACACTCTATGACCTCATGATGCTGCTGTTGATCCTGCAATGAACTCCAAACTCTGTCATTGTGCCACTGTCTGACCTCATGCTGCTGCTGTTGCTCCTGCCGTTACCTCCAAACTCTGTCATTGTGCCACTCTGGCCTACTCCTGTTTTTGCCACCTCCAGAATGTCATTGTGCCACTCTCTGACCTCATGCTGCTGCTGTTGCTGCTGCTGTCACCTTCACACTCTGTCATTATGCCACTCTGTGGCCTACTCTTGTTGGTGCCACCTCCACACTCTGTCATTGTGCCACTGTCTGACCTCATGCTTCTGCTGTTGATGTCGTCATCTCCACACGGTGTCATTGTGCCACTTTGTGGGCTCCTGTTGTTGCTGCCACCTGCAGAATTTGTCATTGTGCCACTCTGTGGCCTTCTCATGCTGCTGCGTAGTGACCGCTGTCTCACTGGGACACCCTGTGGTTTCCTAATGCTGTTTCCACCCTCACCACCTTATGACGTTGCCACTATGTTTAGTTTTCCCCTTCTTTTCACCTGTCAGAAGGAATGGGAAGGATCAGGATTGTCTAGCCGAAAGCAGGAGTGGATACAGAACACAGATAACATGCAAAAATCCCATTTACTGTTCATCTCTCTTTTGGATCAACTCCTGTTTGTTTTTGGCCTTAGCAATACTGATGGATTATTGACCAAGTGAAAGCGGACACTGACGGATGAAAGGAAGGGCAAAATTATCAGAGACGACAACGCAAAATTACTGCAGACAACCTCTCAACTCATTCGCTGGATCCTCTAAAAGTATAAGCGTTTAACAGAACAGGTTCTGTCATATTTTGTGACGGTTTAAAGCTCTGGCCTCATGGAGTGACACCTGCTGTGACGTCTGCTTACTGTGCTGCGATCAGTGGCGGCTCCAGTAACCTACTACTGTGTTCTTTGATGCTATGGTAGGATCTTAGCCCTCAGCTTGTTTTTTTCCAGCTGGCGCTGCCATGACTATCAGGCTGCATTCCAGCTTCAGTTTTTTGGTTAGTTTGGCCCCCGTGAGTTCCCAGGGAGTTTTAGAGTGAAGCGATTCTAATAGCGAAGGCAGTCATGTGTCATACTAAAATAGAGCATTTTATGAAGACCAAACCAAGCTCCCTCTGCATATTTAAGCATGACACAACGTTTTACAGCACCCTACAGGCTCTGTGCAGCCAAGGAAAGAGTTGTTTTTTAACGAAATTCGGACCGAAACAAATTTTGTCTTAAAATACGGCGAAGTCGGTGAACCGAATTTTTGAGAAATTCGCCCATCTCTAGTCATAACTATTCCCACATTTGTACAAACTTCTCATCCATAATACCCTAAATGGTAAAAATTACCCCCCTTTTGTCCCAAACAGTAAAACTTCTCCCAAACAGTGAAAGTACCCCCATCTGGCTATGGGGCTCTTATTCGTCCACCTAGTTTAGTCTACTTTTGTGTCCCCATATAGTAGGTAGGTGAATCCCTAATATAGTTGGTAGGTACACCCTCAAATTAGGTAGGCAGATAGGTAGGCCTAGTTTTTGGTTAATCAGACAGGTAGGCCCTCGTTTTTGGTTAATCAGACAGGTAGGCCATTTAATTAAGTAAATAGCTGGGTTGCCCCCTTATTGGATATGTGTATAGGCCCCCATTAGGCAGGTATATAGCCTCCCATTAGGTAGGAGGGTATATAGGACTCCGCATTAGGTGGGCAGGTAGCTATGCACCCAATTAAGTAGGTAGGTATTCAGACCCCCTTAAATAAGTACTTATGCCCCGATCAGTTAGGTAAGTAGGTATATGGGCCCTCTAATTAGGTAGATAAGTATATAGAAACACAATCACAAGGCCATACTTACAGCTCAATGGCTGGATAATGAACTAATCCCAGTAGGAGCCAATCAGTGCTACCTGGGAAAAATATAAAAAGTGGAAATAATTAATTAGCAGTTGCTCACCCCCCACCCACCCCGGGGGGGGGGGGGGGGGGTGTAACTGCCTAGTAAAAAACTGCACAGTGGATAACTACCAGTTCACACCAGTATGCTGAAAAGCCACAATACAACACATTTCACAAATGCAAAAATTGCTGATTAAACAACCTTCAACACTGCTATTGAGGGGGGGTGCTTGCAAACTTTTTGATGTAGATAAGGCTATATGAAGGGTGCCAATTATACAGTTACATTGGTATATAGACCCTTCCATTAAGTAGATATTTATATAGCGTGCTGATTATGTAGGTAGGTATATAAGCCCCCCATTAACTATGTAGGTAAATATTGGGCCCCCCCTACTAGTGGATCTGGGCATCCATTAAAAGTTGGTAAAAACTCACCGCCATTATTAGGTACACCAGCTAGAAAAAGGGGTTGGACCCATTTTTGCTTCAAACTGCCTAAATTTTTCGGGAAATAGATTCAAAAGGTGTTGAAAACATTCTCAATTGGTACCAAGGGGGCCCAAAAGGTCCCAAAGGGAAAAATATTCCCCACACCATGACACCACCCCCACTAGCCTAAACCGTTGATAAAAGGCAGGATGGATCCATGCTTTCATGTGTTTGACGCCAAATTTGACCCAACCCTCCGAATGTCGCAGCAGAAACGAGATCATCAGACCAGGCAACTTTTTTTTCCAATTCTACTGCCCAAAATTAATGCGGGGCAAATTGGCCTCAGTTTCCTGTTCTTAGCTAAAGGAGTGGCACCCCCGGTGTGGCTTTTGTGCTGTAGCCCACTGCCCAAAGTTGCCGTACTGTCTTTCAAGATGCTCTTTGCCTCCCTTTGTTTGTAAGGGGGGTATTTGGTCAGTTCCCTTTTCTTCGCTCGAACCATCGGGCCTTTTTTCCCCCTTTGCCCCTCTGGCATCACGGGGGCTTTCCGCCCCGGAAAAACCCCCTACTGGATGTTTTTTTTTTTTGGGCCCATTCTCAAAAACCCTTAAAAAGGGGTTGTGCGGAAAACCCGGGAATCAGCTTTTTAAAATACTCGAACCACCCCTTTGGCACCAAACAACCTTTGCCACGTTAAAAGGCCTAAAACCCCTTTTTTCTTCCCATACGAGTGGGTTTTAAACTCGGAGATTGTCTTAAACCATCCCCCAATGCCAAATGGACTGATTGCCGCCATTGTTGGCTTTTTTGAAAAAAAAGTTTTAACAAGCATTGACAGGTGTACCTAATAAAGTGGGGGTGAGTGATAGGCCCCCCTTTTGGGTAGCAGGTAAATACTCTCCCCCCATTCTAATAAGAAAAAATTCAAAAAAAATTTGGTAGGTAGGTAGATACCTATTAGGCTCCCTATTAGTTTAGGCGTTAAAAGTCCCCCAGTAAGATTTTGGGTTAACCTCCCACCATTCTTAAAGACCCCAATTCGATAATTAAAATAAAAAAGAAATCATGCCCCCGTTCCCGGTGAACACCCGTTTCCCCCTGCTTGTGTTGCTGCAGAAACGTGATGCCTGCCCCAAAACCCTACTTTTGGGGTATCTTGTGGGTCCAACCCGAAGGAAAGGCTTCCTGATTCCTTGGTTTTTGGAGTCTAAAAGACAAGTGGTGCAGGGGGCTGATGACTCCCCAGCCGTGCCACTTACTTGTGTTCCCCAAAAGCTCCCCCTGATCACACTGATGCTCCCTGCTTCGCCATAGTTTTCAAGAAGTTTGGGCTCAGGGCCTACAGGTTGGCCAGTCCAAGCTGGCCTGGCCACAGTGGCCCTGAACCTGGCACCCCCACCAAAAAATCGCCTTTGAGTAATTTATTCTGGGTTTTGTTCCCAGTCATCTTAAAACATAAGTATATTGATGGGCGTTATTCTTATTTTGAGAGAGTGTCCTATTTAATAGTTAATGAATTCAATGGTTGTTCATGTTTATTTTGTAGCTCCCCAAAAATTTAGAAATTTGTGGGAACATAAAAATTTAAGACCCCTGCGCTAGCTGTGGCGGAGTCACAATAGAATATTTTTGCCCAATCAGTAAAAAATGTAATCATTCGTTCTATTAAATTTTTTTGACAATTTTACTAAAAACCCCTTATTACATAATCAGATGTCCGCAAGATAGTGACCCAAGGAGGGGCCCCCAACCCCTTTCATTTCCCTAAATTTACCACAACAGATGGCCCAAAACACAAACTTTTTTTTCTTAGCGTATATATACAATTTTTTATTGCTCCTTTGACTTATGATAACAGTCATTAGAGTGGTAGCACAAGCACACAAACAATGTTAAAAATAGATAACTTGCTGTTTTTTGTAGTCTTAAAGGAGTTGTTATTAAAATTTTCAGTCCCCTTTTGGGGGGGAGTTGAATTGGGGGGCGTGGCAGCTTGCTGCCTCTTCCCCTCCCTCTTCCCCCCCCCCCTCTCCAACGGGCAGCTCCCCCAAAAATTCTATCACAGGGGGGGGCAGGGGATGCTCCCCAGATTAACCCTGTGTGTGCCTCCCTAGATCTTCTGCGGGATCTAGATCACGTATTAGGGCGGGGGTTCATGAGTGGGGGAAGGTCTAATTCTAATAGAGAACAGAGGGGGAAATGCAAGGGTTCCTATCCCCTCTGCTTAGCATACTTATTTCCGCTTCCAGCACCAAACAGCCCCTCAAACAACACAGAGCAGCGGGGAAAAGTTTTTACATGGGTCACTATACGACAGCATGAACTGTTCAAAACCCCCCTGATCGAAATTTATTATTATTTACAGCCCCACGACACATCATGTTTATAGTAACACACAGGGTCACTGCTGTCACATCTTCTGTGTAGAGACGAGGAAGCGGGGACACAAGGGGTTTAATCCGGGCGCGGGGCATGAAGCCGAGTCCTCCCCCCCCCCCCAAAACTACGAAAAAATCTTGAGGGGGGGGCTTCTGCAATCCTAACTAAATGTCCATTTCCTGGCAAGAAAAAGCACATTAAACCCCCGACAGAATTACAAAAAATGAATGAAAGTGGGGGGAAGCAAAAAAATTAATTTTTATTAATGCTAATTAAAATAATGCCCACAAATTTAAAACCCCGTAGGTACGGGGAAAGATAAAGGTTAATCAAAAAGGTAAAATTTTATTTTTAAAATCCTAAATAGGGAAAAGTGCCCCAAAAAGCCCCTAAAACCCCTTTTGGGTGCTTGTCCCCAGCCTATCCCAAGTCGGGCCCACCTCATTCCCTCATGTACCTAAAACCATTCATATCACCATCAGGAGGTAAGGTAATTTCTTTGGGTCAGGTAGCACTATAACCACAAATATTAAGGCTTGCTGCGGGTTTTTGGGATCCCTTTCCCTTTTGTACCATCTGGGAAGATTCTTGTAAGTGATTTGAAAGATGAAAAATCTGTTTTTTAAATATGATTTAACTGATTGCCTATGCATTATTCAACATTTTGCCCTAAATTTTGGGTATTTGAAATTACTTTTTCCCCTAAATTTTTTTTGTCCCTGAGGAGCCCCGGCTTAACATTATAGGGACCGGTCGAAACATGTGGGGGACTGTACTATAGGGTTTTTAGGGACTTTTGTTTAAGGTTCCTGACGGAGCCCCCTTATTGGGCGATTTTCCTGATTGGGATAGGCTAGGGACGCACAATAGGGCTTTCTAGGGTCTTTTATGGTGCACTTCCCTATTTAGTTTTTTAAATTAATAAATACCTTTTTGATTAGACCTTTATCTTTCTGTCCCTAGGGAGATTTTAATATTTGTCAATTTTTAATTTAGCATTAATAAAATTTAATTTTTTAAGCTTCCCCCTCACTTTCATTCTTTTTTTTGTAATTCTGTCGGGTTCAAATTGCATTTTTGCCCAGGATTGGACTTGTTATTATTAACTTTCTTTACGGCCCTGGCAAAGTTTCCTCTCTAAAGGACAAGCTTTGACCAAGGTCTTAAAATCTAAGGACGTTTTCTGGAGAAAAAAATTAACAAAAACAACCCCCCCAAATAAGTTTGGGCTTTTCAGACCACCGGGAAAATTAAAAAGACAGATTCATCCTGGGGGAGGTTAAAGTCTCGAACAATACCTCAAGAAAACATATTTTCCTGTGGGTTCGTATTACTCTAACCCCCTCACAATAAAAAAAATCAGGAATTTCAGCCCAAGTGGAAAAGAAATTAACTTGCTCATTACGTTTGATGACGGGGCTCCAAAAAGAGGAAAAAAGGCATTGGCCACTTTTTAAACACAAAACTTTCGAGCAAATTGAAGTAATACAAAAAATTTTCAGTGACCAGAGTTTGAAAAAAAGAAAAGAACCTTTAATAAACATTTAACGGGCAATACCCTCTAAAAGATGAAACACAGACAATTCCCACGAACTTAAGATTTCCGGAGAACAAAGCTTAATTTTGGCCCCAAAACAGCACATCAGAAGGATATACCCACCCACTAACATTACGAATCTGAGGTCCCTTTACTCCGATAAGAGAAAAACCCACGGCCCAGGCCCCCAACGCGGCTGAGGTTTAAAAGAGAGGCCCGAGAGGGGCGCGAGGTCCCCGTTTTTTTAAACCAAATTTCCCCCATCAATGAAAGCGTTCCAAGATCCCCCAAAACAGGCTGATCAGGGTAAAATTTCCCTGAATCACAGATCATTTTCTTCTAGTAGGGGTTCCGTCTAGGAAAAGGCAATACTAAAAAAGGGGTTTGTCCTTTGGGCCCAAATAGTAGTTTTGTTTATTTCCCGGGAAAAGGGGCAAAAATTTTGCAGAAAATTGTTTGGAAAAAAAATTTTTTGCCATAAAAAATAAACGGAAAGCCAAGATTTGGGCATACCAAGGGTATCCTCTCGGATGTCAGACTCCTATTTTGGCTGTCTGAGGTACCGCAAAATGACTGGGAAGGGGGCCCCTTTACACAACTCAAATTGCCCAGTACTCAACGGCTCCCTTTTGAATTTTCCCCGTGTGGACTTTCTTTAACTTGGTTTCTGCAAAATTTGGAACAAGTCCAGGGCCCAAAACGTGGAATAACCTTTCCACATGGAATACTCAACCTGCCAATCTTTCAAAAAGCAAAAGAAATCTGATAAAGGGTCAGACAAGGGAGGAAAAATTGTTGTTATGGATAACTCCCAATATAAAACGATGTGCTCACGTTATTGTCAGATAGAAATTGCTATGAAAAATTTCGCAGTGACCCACGGTACAATACCCAAAAGGGAATTTAAAAATACTTTTAACTAAAAAAAAAAAACGCGCATGAAGACCAACTTTATTTTTATTTTTTGTTCCACGACCCCCGGTGGCAACATTTTACCCCCTTACCAAAAACCATAAAGTTTTTTTTCACCAAGGGGGGTCCAATTGTTGGGCATTGGGCCTTGCCAAAAACTGTGGTATTTCTTGACTTGTATCGGGCCATTCGTTTGGAAAAACTGCCCTCATTCGTAAAAGGATACACTGATATGCTTAGGCGTTTTGGAAAGGGACAGTGTTGGGCCCGAATAGTTTCCCCGGCCAGATTGATTCGAATCTTAAAAGTCCTTCCTCAGATCGAGGTAAGGGCGTGGGGAAAATATCTTGTCGTCAGAGGGAATCGTTTTTGGGGGCATAACCATTTGTGGGTACCCTTTTGGAATTATTTGAGAAAAAAATTACTTTTTCTTGAGGGGAGGTCTCCACCCAGCTGGGGGGCCATGGGGAATTCCCCGTGCCCCCCTTATGCAAAACTGTATCCGGCTGGGGGAACCCCTAATCTTTGCTTTAACCCCCCTGTTTTTTATCATATTGCATTTGGGGCCCCCTATATAATACGTTCTGGTGGTTTGGAATGGTCGCGATGAATTTGAAAAGATGTGAGCATTTTCAAAAAATTCTTTAATTTAAATTCACTTTTGAACGATCCCCAAACTTTTTCCTTTTTGGACATTCGCTTATAAAAAATCGGGGGGGTGAACTATCTACCAAATTTAAACCCAAGCCCACACCACCAACTCCTTTTTTACAGGGACAGTTGCCACCTCTGCCACTGAAGGGGTACCACGGGCCCCTATCTCCGCCTGGGAAAGGGAACGTTCTTTCCCCTGTGAATTTTTCAAGGAGGGGTGGGACTCCGCCAACGTTTTTGGAAAAAGGGTACCCTGACTTTGTATTAAAAAAGGCCTTTAAAAACAGCACTGTCACAAGAAAGATTCACTTTTAATCCCCAAAGTAAAAAATCGGGTAGGTTGAACCAAAAATTGAATTGTTGGAACATATGACAAGCGGGAATTCAAGTCAGGGGTATCCCAACGCCCTTGGGCCTTTTTAAAAAAGGACCCTATTTATGCGATGCATTGAAAAATACCTTCAATATCATACCGACGAGGGCGCAATTACATGATTTTCTGTAGAGAGCCTTATAGATCACCCTCAAAAAATGCTGGGTTTGGAGACCAAAGGTGTTTTTCCCGTGGCAACTGTACTTTTTGTAAATACATTGAAAAGGGATGGTATTCCAGGACTCTACTGGAATTAGAAAAATTTAGTTTAAAAAATTTTATCAATTGTCGTTTACACATGTGGTTTACCTGATTTTTGTGATTTTGGCATGCTCTATGTCGGCAAAACGACAAGAGAACGCGTAGAAGAGTTGGGGAAATCGGGTGCGTTAAAACCGATGAAACACCTGTCTACGACACGTTTCTCAGCATGGGGGGATCCCTCTTGTCTCAAATGGAGGATTGATTGGTCTAAAAACAAATAGCTGGGGACGAAACAAAGTCCTCCTCCAAAAGGGTTTCTTTTGGACTTTTATTTTTAAAAATAAATGCCTTGGGACTCAAAGGTTCTTGACTTTTGCCTTACTCAAACGGGGGCCATGTTACAATTGCATCGATTATATTTTTATGAATCATTATCTATTAACTTCTTCAAATTTTTAAGCGTCCCAAAATTGGGGAAAAACTGGTTAAAATTTTAAAATTGTTGCCTTCAAATGCCGCTTTCAATTTAAATTTTAGGGTAAAGGGTTTCCCTGCGTTTCTAAACAAGCCCCTTCCTACATGACAGGCATATTATGTACCGCCCTGGCTTTTCAAGGACGCTGCTCTGTTTTACCTTTTTACCCGAGGGCCCCTTTGATAGTAGGTTTGGCGCGAACGACGCGTTAAAAAACCCAATTCACGGGGCCCGGGGGTCTCTTTTCTCTGGGTACACCATGCTGGATCCCGCATTGGGCTCGAGAGACGTACGGGAATTTCTTTGGGGGTGAGTAACAGCCGTTCATTCACGCTCTGCATGTGTTTTCAGTGAAAATATAATTTAGCTTTTTTGATTCCTTTCAGCGAACGGGCCCCTCCGTTTCCCCCATGTACCCCTACCATTCACTGATCCCTCAGGGGGGTAAGGGACTTTTTTTTTAGGGCTATGGTACACTAAAACCATACTTTTAAAATACGGTGCTTGGTTTTTTTGGTGCCTTCCTATTGTTACCTTGGGGGGAAATATTTTTTGATAAGTTATTTTTAAAGACTGAAATATCTGTTGTTGAAATATGAAATTTTTAACTGATTTCTATGCATTATTTAACTTTTGCCCAAATCTTTTTTTTGAAACTGTTTCCCTAAAATTTTTGTCCCCTGAAGGAGACCCGGGTTTAAAATTTTAGGGACCGGGCGAAACATTTTGGGGTTATATAGGGTTTTTTTAGGGACTTTGTAGTTTGGGTTTTCCCGACGGGGCGCCCTTTTTGGGGGGATTTTCCCGACTTGGGTAGGCTTTTGGGAAAGCAAAAATAGGGGTTTCTAGGGTCTTTTATGGTGCCTTCCTATTTTGGTTTTTAAAATAAATTTACCTTTTTTATTAACCTTATCTTTCTGTACCTGGGAAGGGTTTTTTTATTTGTGGCTATTTTTAATTACTTTAAAAAAATTTTAAATTTTTGGGGCCTCTCTCCCAACCCGTCTTCAAAGGGAGAGTATACAACCTACAGCCAGTAAGATAAGGATCAACAGGTCGGCTGCTATAGAAACTTGAGAATCTGATGTAGTACTACTAACAGGGCTAGCTCAAAATCAGTAGGACATTTGTAATGAACATATATTGCAAAGTTGCTTGTTTTTTAAAGATCTTTTAATTAAAACCCAATCATTGTAGCGAGACAACCCCTTTAACACCTCTTTACGGCTATTTCAAAGCGGCCTTAAATATATGTATCCAAGCAGTATGGCTCTTCAGAAGCTCAACATATCGTGGTCAGCCGAACTCCAACCTTGTTCCCTCAAGGGATCGTGAAAACTGCATGACGTCTCGGGGGACACGCCCCCTTTGTTCTATTGAGATTTACCATAGAGGGTTCCAAGCATGGGAGTAACTACCGGGGTAGCAGATGTAGCAGCTGCTACGGGGCCCTGGTCCCTAGGAGGCCTGGGACGGGCCCCATATCAATGCGGGCCCCGTTGCAGCTGTTAGTACCTCTGCAACCCTTGTAGTACCTCTGCGGTCTCACAGAGACTGGCCAGGGGTTCATCACTTAGGGGGATCCTGAGAGACAGGTGAGTAAGTTATTTCTATCTTATTTTTACACCAATGGAGCCTGCCTAAAACCTACCTATCTATATAGGGCCCGATAGCCTACCTAAACTCTGCCTACCTATATGGCCCCCTATAGCCTACCTATATGGGGCCCTATAGCCTACTTAAATCCTGCCTGCCTATATGGGCCCACTATAGCCTACCTAAATCCTGCCTACCTATATGGGTCTCCCATAGCCTACCTAAACCCTGCCTACCTATATGGGCCTCCAATAGTCTACCTAAACCCTGCCTACCTATATGGGCCTCCAATAGTCTTACCTAAACCCTGCCTACCTATATGGCCCCCTATAGCCTACCTAAAGCCTGTCTTCCTATTTAGGCCCCTCTATAGCCTATTTACCTACCTATATATGTGGGCCCCACCTATAGCCTATCTACCTATGTGGGCCTCACCTATAGCCACCTACCTACCAGAGCATACCTACTGCCTACCTAGATACTTAGGGCCTAGCAGAAGACTACTTAGCTACCTGAGGCTTACCTACCTACCTACCTGAGGACTGCCTACCTAACTGAGGTCTAACTACTGTGTACCTAGGGCCAATCTACCTACCTACCTGTAGCCTACCAACCTAACTGGGACCTGTCTACCTACCTGTGGCCTAACTATTGCATACCTACCTATAACCAATCTGACTACCTAACTGAGGCCTACGTACTGCCTACCTACCTGTGGCTTAACTACTGCCTACCAACCTACATGGAGCCCACCCACCTACCTACTGAGGGCCTACCAACCTATATATTGGGGTCTACCTATCTGGAAACATGATTCTGAGGGGTACAAATCATAGCTGTAACACAATCTCCAGGGGGTGAATTCTCTGTTCCTCCCCTCCCCTCTATGAGACTGGAGCTCTAAGTTATGGCCTATATCCCTCTGCCACCTCTTGGAAGTTTGTACAGAGGTGGGGGACAGTGAGGGAGGTGCTGGAAAAGTGAGGATTCTAAGATATTTGTGTCCAAATCTGCAGGGGCGAGTGGCAGCCAGTAGACGTCATCAATGCCATCTGGACCAGATGCAGAACAAAAGGGAAAGTCAATGACTCGTCATAGAAAAGTCACCTTCAAGTCACAAGACGTAACGCACTGTCATCACTTATATGTGAGCAGAGTCTGTGTACATGGGTATCTATTACTATATGGTCACTGTATGGTGGTAATATACAGTCTGTAGGGCACCTGTGTACACTGGTATGTATCACTATATGGTCATTATATGGCGGTACTATTGGTCTTTGTATACTGAACAGTATTAACGTAGATGTTTTTTCAGTCACTATGTGGTGGTAATTTGTGGTCATGTTCTGGCAGTATAATCAGGTCCATATGTAGTAGCGTTATTGGTAATGTTGGTCTTGGAATAGTGGGATTTGTGTTGTAACAGTACGATGGTGATATCTATGGTGAGGTAATTGCTCCTTGTATTATCTAGTAACTGCATGACTTAAGAGGTCCCGGTAAATGTTCGTGGCAGGAGGGGAGGAGGGGCATTCAAATGTCTGCTACGGGGCCCAGGCTTCTCTAGTTGCGCCCATGGTTCCAAGCATTATCAAGTCTTAGATGTCAGTGTTACCTTTACTTTTATCCAAACACTACAAATATAATTCTTAATTGTAATCTGGTTAAACAATATGTTCTTAATATTTCTATACTGATCAGAAAACTTTAAATATCCAGACTACAGTGCCTTTATAACATGATGTACATAACATGATAACATGACCCAGAATTGGAAGGTCGAAGTAAATCATTGTAATTAATGCAAGTTGTGAACATGTGAACATGACAATTGGCATTTCTCTTTTCCCACAGATCATAGATCTTTCCCATCAGTGAGTTCCCAGCCCATGATTAACATGTAGGGGTAGAAAACATAACAAAGTATTGTGCAAAATGAACAACTCTTGTTGGGGTGCCAGGTTGATTCCACTATCATGGGTATGTGTCTTTGACTACTTCATACTGCCCTGACTAGGTTTAAATTCAATAATATAGCCCTCTATATGTTTTTTGAGATGTAAATAACCTGTGATATTTTTTTTTAACCTATGGGTCTATTTACTAATTGTGGTCATACCTGGCTATTGTTTTGGGTATCATTATCCTTATCCCTTTTAATGTTTATATTTAATAAAAATTTGACTTAAGACATTTTTCTGCTCGCGTGTGCTCTTTGCTATTTATAATGTATTTATAGCAGTCTTACCTTCAGAACATGATGCAAATCCATCATGTGAACATACCCTAACCCACCTCCCTGACTCTGAACACCTCCTCTCCCACTCAAACCCATTACCCCTCATCCACTCAGAATTCTCCACTGTGAACACATACTCCGCCACTATTACCCACTTACTCAACTCTAAACTACCACTTCCCTACGCTGAATTACCTATCTCCCACTCTGATCACCCCCACTGTGACCTGCCGATGCCCCACTCTGGACACCCCCACACTAAAATACCTCTCCCCCACTCTGAACTTCCCCTATAACCCACTTCCTCCACTCAAACCACTTCCTCCCCCACTCAAACCACCACATTCCTGCTCTAATTCCCTGCCCCCTCCCAGAAAAACACTTCCCCTTCCTAGTAAGTGCTCTGTTGAGGAGAATGGGTGGACATTCTCTTCCCAGTAATGCACTGGGGCGCTGCTGATCTGACAGGATGCTGTCAGAAGAACACAGGGATGTTAGGGGAATCTGTAATCTAACCTCCTCTAACGCCACTCCATTCCGCACTGACACCAATGTGCTGCCGCTTCTTCTCTCCCCTCACCTGGTGCAGGGGTAGGGAGGAGAGGGATGAGGAACAGGCAGGATCAGAGTTATCTCTGACTTTTGGTGGAAGGTGCTGGCAGTGTCTCATTACTCATGCCGAGCTACGGTCGGATTTTCTCTTGTCCTGTCTGCCGATAGATAATAATATATATCATATTCCCCTCCGCATTCTCCATTTGAAATATAACGATATATTTGAAAAAGGTCTTTCAACCAAAAATGTTTCTCAAAAGTCACTTACTACTATTTTTTTGCATGGAAAAATTTAATAAAAATCATATAATTTCTAAAAATTAATACATGTGCGGGTGATTATACCATTTAGATCCAGCACAGATTGCAATATCCTATATGCCCAACACTAACAGGACTCTATTTTAAAATAGTGTGCCAAGCAACTTCAGCTAATCTGACAGTCAGAGGTAGGCAACCTAGACGGTCACCTACCATTGCCTAACTATTATCCCTGCCCAGGCACAGACTGGTGTCTGCCTCCTCTTGAATATGTAACTGACCGCGTGATCATGAGGTCATAAATTGGATAGCTTGGTATGGGTATCTAGCCTCCTTTTTCCCTCTATCTTCCAGTTTAATGCCTCAGAGTACTCTCCCCACACAGATAGATGGCGGTAAAACGTCAGGATATGAATGTCACTCTGTGTCATCCAGCAGAGCTGCCTTATTAGCCTATGGTGTATGGGTGTGGGAGGGAGGGGGGCTTTGGACATCACAGTTTTAGGGTCTGAGTTGCACAACCTTTCTAGCTATGTCACTCTGTATGATGTTTATCTCCCTTACAAGCTACTGATCGCCTGCATTCAGCTGTTGGTCTTGTTCATAGTACACTGTCCTTTTTCTCTATGAGAAGAATTGCAGGTGAGCAGTGGCTGAATTTGCAGTTGGACATATATCTACATGCTTACTTTGCTGTTGCTGGTTCACTGCATGGTTTTAATACTGTTTGGAACAATTTTTTGGCATCCAGCAGGACAATTTTATTGTGAACTATGACACATATTACTTGAAAAATGGGAGTTACAAGCAAGTTGTATATTTGTTTCTGATATGGGAGCCATGCATGATTATGAGCAAAGAACAATAATACATAGTTATGATCAGCAACGCACAGGAGAGTTAAAGGGGTGTTATCGTTTCATTAAATGGTCTTCAGAATAAGGGGACAGTGAAAACAAGCAACTTTGCAAATTTGGGTGTCATTAGCAAGCTGCCTTGTTCTCACAGTGTCCCTTATCTTGTGTTTTTATTTACACTGATATCCAGTGTGGGTCTAATCCCTCCTCCTTCATTTTCACTAGCTGAGAGCTCATTTACATTCTGTACAGCCCTGGGTCGATTCACGGGCTGTACAGAATGACTCAAAGTTAGGGGCCGTAGCATTTTTCTGTCTCCACACCTTGCAGAAACAGACTTAGCAGATTGTACCAATGAGAAAACAAAAACAGTTTTGGACCCTGTGCCTAACTTCATGCCACACGCAGATCTGTGCCGTTCTTAGAAAGCTGTAATAATCTCCACTGTGAGAGGAGTCAGTGCTCAGATTAGATTGAATGCAGCCTGTGGTATGTATACAGCTCTTATAAAATAAGATGAAAGGGAGAGACACATGATATGTGGACTCGAGGGGAGGGGGGGAGTCTCAGGCCAGCAGTGAAGGGGGGATGATGTCATCCAGCTGGGGGGGGGGAGAAACGCCCCTGCATTCACAGAGTTGAGAAGCTCAGAGCAGTGTGAATGAGCCGAAGTGAGGAAGCGATACATCCCCTTTAAGGAAGGAGTGGCAATAATGGGAATTGTAAATTGCCACCTTGAATCAGCAGTCACATGTGCTGTCTTGTAGCCAGGGGTGCCATCAGTACAAATCAAATGGGGCCCCCACCCATTACTAGTTCCTATTTTTTGACCTATCAGTGTTTTTGATTAGAGCCCGTCAGGAGTACTGCCCGTACTGCCCTATTGGCACCTCTGCTTGTAGGGCTGTTTACTATTCACAATCAGGATCAGTGGACTGATAAAGGAACTAGAGACAAAAAAGATAAAAGGGCAACTACTAGACAGTTGATTTTGTCATGTTAGACTGTGTTTGTTACAGTTGGGAAGGTACAAGGGTTTATATAAAAGCAATTGATTCTGGGATAACCCATTTAAAGCTTTTAATTTAAATGAAATGCATTCCCAGGGAAATTACTTCATTTCTATTAAGAAGGTCACAAGGCTGATTAAACACGCTATAATTGTTTTAGATAAATAGCCTGGCTTTTGTAGTATATACACACTTCCTATGAAATCTTTACCATCATGAAAAAGTAGCAGGACTATGATGATCGTTAGTGGCTGCTATTTATAACCAGCGGCTCAGGAACTAATTAGATGCTTTGCAGAGTTCTATCCTGACTCAGCAAGACCTAATGAAAAAAATAAGTCAATGAATTTTCTAGACAGAAACCTATAACATGAAAAAAAATTTTCAAAATTTGCCATTAGAGTAGCTTGGGTTCCCCCTCCCTCCAAGGGGGATTTCAATGTTTTTATGTACCTTTTGTTACATGCCCCAAAAAATTTTCAGTCTATTACTGAAATGTGATAATGTAGAATTTTAGAAACTAGGGGAAAAAAAAAGTTGAAGATACCAGCAACCCCTTGGGCCCCAATAAACTAAAAAAATTTTTTGAATATGCTTAAATTAGAATATTGATTGTAGAAAATTATTGAAAAAAACCTTTGAAAACACAAATTTTTCATCTTTGGAGGCCTTACATTTTTTCAATTTAAATTTTTTAGGGTTGAATTTCGGTTTGTCCCCAAGCCCTGTTGCATTCGCTTTGTTATTGAATTTTCCAAACCCCCGATTTTGTATTTCCAATTGATTTGCGGTTTTTTAAGGGGGGCCGTTGGAAAACCCCGCAACAAAAATTTTCTTCCCCTAAAATTTCCAAATTTTAAAAAAACCGGCCCCCCAGTCCCCACTGAAACAGTTTTTCCGGAGGGCGGTTTTTTTTGACCCCCGGGGGGGACCTAAAAAAAATTTTAAAAGGGACATTTTTTTAAACCGGTTTCCCAGGGCGGAAAAATTAAAATTGGAGGGCCAAAGTAAAAAAGCTCAAAACTTTTGGCCCGCGGGTTTTTGGCCCCGGTTTTTGGCCGTTTTCGGTTTTTGCAAAAAAAAAAAAAATTTAAGAAAAATTTTTACCTTTGTGGGTGGTTTTTTTTAAGGGTTTAAAAAAAAAGTTCAAAACATTCCAAAAAAAAAGGGTGGGAAAAACCCGGGGGCCAAAAAAAAGGTTTCCAAAAAACGTTCAAAAACCGGGGAAAAAAAGGCGAAAAAAGGGAAAAGGTTTTTGTTTACAAAAAAAAAAGTTCCAAAAAAAACCCGTCCCAAAAAAGGGCCCAAAAAACCCCTTGAAAAGGCGTCAAAAACCGAGATGTTTTTTTCCTTTGCCAAAGTGAACGGGTGGGGTTTTGCATGTGAAGGGCATGTCCCCCTTGGGAAGTTTTTTTTAGCCGGGTTTTTTAGCCCGGGTTTTCGGTTTTTTAGGGGCCCCCTGAAAAAACCGGACGGAAAAAGAAAGGGACAATTTTTCTTTTTGGAAAAACCCCTGCAGCAGTCCCCCCTTTCAACCCGGGTTTTTCCCTACCCGGGGGGGTTTTGCCGCCGGGTTGGTCCCGGGGGCCCCAAAAAAATTTAAAAGGAAAAACACCATCTTCGTCCGGTTTTGGATGGAATTGTGCTTTCCAAAGGGGGGGGGGGGGCTTTTTTCTCAAACTCCCACCAAACCGTGGGGACGGCCCCAAAAAAGGGAAAAAATCGGCCCGGGAAAAACCGGCGGTTTTTTTGTCTATGCCGTGTGAAACGCCCCCCCCAAAAGGGGTTTTCCCAATTTACGGGTTTTCGGGGCCCGGGTTTTTTGGCGGTTTTTCGGTTTTGAAGGAAACCCCCTGAAAAAAACCCGGCCGAAAAAGAGCACAAAGGTTGGGTTATGGAAAAACCGGCAGCCCGTCCCCCCCTGAGGGGTTTTCCCTCCCGGGAAGGGTTTTTCCCCCCCCGTGGCGGCCGCAAAACATTCAAAAAAGTACAATTTCTGTCCAGTTTTTTTGGAAAAAACCCCCCCCCGCGGGCCCGGCGCCCGGCGGGGCTGCCGCAAAAAAAGGACAATTTTTCCGGCCGGGTAAAACCGACCGGTTTCTTGTCCTCTGAAAATGGGGACGCAGCCAAGGTTTATTTTCTAAAATTGCCTTTTGGTTTACCCCAGTAAAACTTCCCAAAATTTAAATTTTCCTTCCCCCCCTTTCCCCCTTCCCCCCTTTTTTTAAATTTTTTAAATAAAACCCCCAAAATTTTATCCTTTAAATTTTTTTTTAAACCAAAACCCCCCCCCCCCCAAAAAAAAAAACCCAAAAAAAAAAAAAAAAATTTTTTTTTTTTTTTAAAAATATAAAATTTTTTTTTAAAAACCCTAAAATTTAAATTTTAAATTTTTTTTTTTTTTTTTAATTATATTCTCCTTTTGGCAAATTTCCCCTTTTTGGCCCTTTCTGTTCCTCCTTCTAATGGGTTGCTGCCCTTTTTTTCCCCCTTTTTCCTATGAGAAGCAGGGCCCACATTTTTGCCCTATTTATTCCCAAAAAAGTGTGCTGTGGTGTTGGGCCTTTTTCTGCCAAATTTTCCTTCTGTGAAGGTGGAGGTTTGAAGCAATATTGTGTTATATGTATTTAAAAATGAAATCCCCAAACTTTTTCTCCCTTTTTAAAGGGATTTCCCGCTGAGCAGAATCCATTTTGTGGAAAATGTGCAGCAATTATAAGAATCTAAGATGGTTTAGGGGGGTGCCAAATTTTTTATTGTTTCTTTTAAGATGTGGCCTCCAGATTTTTTTCTCCCTTTTGGGTTTTTGTTTTTTGGGAAATCCCCTTTAAGTTTTGGCTGAGGGGGAAATTTCCCGAGACTTTTTCCCCAGAGAAAAACTGGGACCCAATTTTTAAAAAGTTTTAAAAACTGCCTAAATTTTGGGGCATACATTTTTGTTCCCCTTTCTTCTCATTGCGGCCCCG